>BOPP01000101.1:2408182-2431929 GCA_017312745.1 Gryllus bimaculatus
GCTCCGCTCCCCGCATTCACGCCTGCGCCTCTCCTTGCCTTTCACGCCCCGCGTTGGCGACGGCGTCGATAAGCGCGTTAGCGGGCGTCGATGCGCGCGCCTCGCTTCGCCTCTCTGTGTCGCTTCGCCTCGCTTCGGAGGGAGCAGCCGCGCGCGCTCCGGCCGTATCGTGTGCATCTCGGACGGCGACGCCCCGTTAGTGGAGGTGGCGACGCGGGTGGCGGCGGTGACGCCGGCGGAGGCGACGTTCGAGGTTTTTGCCGCCCCGCCGCCGCGTCAGCGCAAACGGCTCCACCCCCGCAACTGCACCGGCTATGGCGGCTCACGGCATCGCTGTAGTGTCGCCGAGGGAGGGCCGAGATTCGAGCCCCGACGGCGGCAGGGTTTTCGACTCTAGCTACGTAGCTAGGTCAAATTCAGCAGCTATCCGGAGAAGAATTCTAGCAGCCGACTGCTCTGATAGATTGTTTTCCATGGTGTCTCCGATCGCCAGGCGAATGCCGGAGCGGTGCCCTAATAAACGGGCCACGGGCCGCGCGCAATCTTTCCTTCTTCTTCCTTGCCCTGACCTCGCCCTTTAAACACTTACCTACCACATACGTGGGTATAATAGAGCTTATCCTGGCTGGGGCGGTGCCTCACTGATCGGAGAAGACTCGCCCGGAAATAATAAATCCAACACCGCGACTCTCTTGAAGGCTCAACTGCCCCTGATGGTTTTCCTGCGACAGGTGTCCCGTAATGTGGGAGTCGCGGATACTGTCGTTGGCTCAGTTTTGTAGAATGATCGAGTAGGCTGAGGCCTTTGATGCTGAATTCAACTCGCCCTTCAAAGATCTTCAAAAATAATTCTGAATCCAAACATTTTTGTGAGCCTGCTATGTACAAAAACCCGCCTGCTAATTGGTATATTTTGCTTCGAATACCTCTAAACTTCTGTTTCTTCGTTAGTTTCAAAACAAAAAGCAAGGTGTCCCCGAAGATTGATGTAATCATTAAGATGATTAAAATTGTTTTTTACCCCTGTATGTGCAACATTTTTCATAAACACGTTTCTGTATAGACTGGACTATCGTATTAACTCTGAAGTATTTATCTCTTTCAGTTGCAATTCTTAGTTAATAACGGTATAAAGTTTTTGCAAAAGTATGCCCTGCGCTGTCGTCGATGTCGGTGGCGTCTCGACCCGCCGCCATAATAACTGACGATGCCACCGTTTCGTACGCAGCCGCCTCCTGCTCCAACACTGCGCTCTGCGGGGAGCGCAGACTGGCTCGTGCGATCTTTTTTTTGCGCAGCGACATGTGGTGCATGAAACGCACATGCTGGAACTATATTCGTTATAAGTTACGTCAAAGTCGTCTGATATTCTTGGAATTCTGATGTTTGCTACGAAAGTTTACGACGGCTTATCGTCTTTTATATTTTGTGTAACATAAAGCGCCATCTACAATTCCCTATTGATCAGAACTTTGTGTGTGCCTAGTGGCTTTTTAGTACGAATGTTTGCAATTTTCTGCAGCAGACCTTTACTTCGCAGAGAAAAAGTCATTAAATTCTTAACTGGACCACGTGTGCTAAAAAATACTTTTTTGTATAAATTACTTTCAGACTAGATATTCTATGCATTCTTTTTACTATTAGAACCGAGCAAAAATACTTTTGTCCTCTATAATAACTAGAGGAAATAAAATTTTGTGAACGATAACGTAGGATTAATTATATTCACGAACATCCACTGAAACCGGTTGACTGACACCCACTGACAGACTGCTGTTAGGATAGATTGCCCTGTTGTTAATTGCGAGATTCAATTTCTTAAAACCTTGACTTGACTAATTGTTAGTATTATTTCTCCAATCTGTTATTTCGGCCAATGACAACAGAGACGGGCACAACAGAAACTGTAAATTAATCCGAGCAGCACGTGGGGGAGTGACGGTTGCCTAATGTGTTGTCTGTATCGGGTGACGGCGGAAGAAAAACTGGTGCGCCTCCCCCACCCCTCCGTAGGTCTCCGAGCGCGTGCGGCCGCAGTCTGCGTAGCGTGCGCGCACGCGTGCGACCCGTCCCGCCGCGTCAACCGCCGGTCTCGAAGGCACGGGGCGGCACGCGCGTGCTTGCGTCTCACGGCCCGCCCGCCGCGCCGGGAATGCTGGTGTATCGCGTTAACGCGCCGCGGCGCCGGTAGGCCAAGAGCCTGAGCTGGTGCTGGCATCGTGTTTGCCCCCCTCGTGGCCACGCCCCTCTCGTGCAATTTGCCCTATTTATGGGTAGCAAATGGGAGCTAAAATCTGAAGCCAGAGGGGAGGCAGATGGTTTATTGGTCTAGTTTTTTTTCCCGTAATGGAACAAAACCGGAAGCATAGACTCGTTAGTCAGCAAGGTCTTTTACCAATAAGGAAGGGCATTTGAGTATTTTACCTTGGACTTCGGGGGATTCTTCTCGAACTGGCAACTTCTAGACTAATTAACGCATACGAATTGAAGTACGAAACTAGATTTCTGCGTCGGATTAATATAGATTGCGTAAAGATACTTTCAAATTCATTTGTGGAGGGTCATGAAACGGGCGATGCGTTGTGATTTATGTCCAGCGGATTGGTCAAATATTAGTCATGGTGCGTTGATGAAGGGGATTTTTCTTTTGGTTAAAAAAAAAAAATAAAGCTACAGAGCCCCATCTCAGAACATGTTTCACTGTAAATCTAAAAAAAAACATTTACACGAGTACACATGGCAAATTTAATGCACCGTATTAATTATTACAGAGTTGTCTGTTTTATTTCTTAACTGGAGGATGTTTTATTTCTTAACTGGAGGATCTGTCACAAGTCTAGTCGTGCAGGTGGTTGCCCGAGGGTATAACCATTGAAAAACGCTTACCACTAACGAATTAGGATTGGGTTTATATTAGTTTGGAATGTTTCGTTTCATTACTCGTATAACATTTCTCAGGGTTTATTTTAAATGTCTAATTCCTTCCTTCTCATTCCCTCTCGCATCCTGATCGCATTCCCCGACAAAAGTCCTTCTTCCCCGTCCCCCTCAAATAAAATAACAACAAAGATACCTTTCATTAATCTCAGAAATGTTCTGGGCACATTCATTGTATGCTCTGGTTTCATTTACGGAATAATTATCTTTGACCCGTCTACCTCAAATAATTTTTCTCCGCCCTTGTTTCTCACCCGGGTATTTTTATCTCCTGGCATTATTTCGTGTACCTTCTTATTTGCGTATGTACTTTTTTCGTTTTCATGCCGTTCTTTTCTTTTGGTTTCAAATATAGTTCTATCTCATTGAAAAAGTCGTCTAGAACGACTCGAAGTACTTCATAAAAATAGGTCGAATCCAGAAGAAGCGCTTTGGAGTCGTTCAACGTCGTATTTCAGTGCTGCGGTGGGACGGGTCGCGGGTTTATGGCTCTGGAAGTAACGGTCTCGCGGAAACTATTTTCGCAGGTTCGCGAGAGGCTCCTCGCGGCTGCATGTGGCGCGTGTTATTCTCTGTGGACAGGTTATGGGCCCATTTGCATGCTCTTAGGCTTGTCGCAAACGGGCATTTACTTGCCCTAACGGTCCGCGTTTCTGCAAACATTTTCACAGGTCGAATTTGATGTCAACATTCTTCAACTATACAGCTGTCTTATTTGAGTGTAATAAAAAAATCTTAGTCCTGACATTTCCTGTAAACTTGAACGTAATAAATAATTTTCTTGTGATTCGAGTTATTGCACTTCGTAATGTATCACAATGTCAAACCTTCGAGCTTTTATAATTGGGTGAAATATTAACCAAGTTATGCCTGTGTTCTCATAGGAGTCGAATATTAGAATTCATGTCTTAAGAACGAAAAAAAAAACAACTAAGAAATGTGCTGAATTTGGCAAATGACATTGAATGTTAACAATTAGAAATTTTTCTTTCCCTACAAATATATTTATTTCTAAAGAGAAACGAGCTATTATTTTCTGATATTGATATTGAAGTTTCATAATTCTTAGCCGTGTAACATTTACGTGTTCTAATAGATCGAACTGAATATGCTCTCCACAGCGCTTCTTCACTCGGAATAGGTTCCGTTTCATAGAGAACACACGGGTGTCGAGCGCCTGCTCCGTTGTCTTCTCTCGTCGGCCTGAGCGCGACCTCGATTCCGCGCAATTACCGATTCCGCGATTCCCGCCGCTCTCGCGGTCGTCCGCCGCTGGCGCCCCGCCCCCTTTCGCGAGCGCCTTTCGCTCATCCCCGGCCATCTCCCGCGCGCCGCCGCGCCGCCCCTGGACTTTCGCCGCGATCGCTATCGCCCTCCGGCGCACCGCTCGCCGTCTAATCGCAATCGAAGAGTTCACTATGTGGGTGCGGTGGTGTAACGGTTAGCGTATCGACCCAAGTTTGCGGGTTAAATCGCGATCGAACACGTGGATTTTTAAGGGTAAAAATATCCTTCGGAGGGGATGTAAAGCTGGCTGCCCCATGTTGTAGATTTACTTAAATCTACATCAATCTGTCATGTAAACCTGCATGCAAGATTCTGAAGCCTGAAAGAACCATGAGCTATATTGAAAATCGCCTGTTTCAAGAGTCCTAGTAATACCTTCTTTCTCTGCTAGAGATGAAAGAAGCGTAGTGACATTTATGCGGTCAGACAAAAGAGCGGGCCTAATGGCCAGTCTCGCCACGTAAAAGAAGGAATTAAATGGTGGGAAGGAATTAGGTGGCCACTGTCTGAAAAAACTGGAAAAATCAGGGAATTTGTACAAGAATCGTTAGAATAAAGAAAAATTGTGAAGTTTTTATAATACTTGATATTATTCCTTGAAAATATTAGTGCATCATTTCAATAACACTTTTTTGTTAAGTTTTTATTTAGTGAGAACATATTGTTGAATACAGCGAAATCAGAGAGCTGACGTGTTAGAATCTGGGTAGTTTTAATATTCAGTTTAAGTAGTAAGAAATTACATATATTTTCTGGAATAAATCGCTGGAAAACCGGGAAGAGAAAGGAAATTGTTTCAGGAAATAAGTGGCCATCCCGTTACAGTTCCCTCCACTGGATTATTTGGTACCTGGTTATAAGTTGTCTGTAGCTGATGTGTATATTCCTGTTGCTGCTCTCACAGCGAACCAATCTCAACTAATGATGTGTCCAAAGAAGAAGCATTTGTCGGAGAGTTCATGTGTATAATGCTAAGGATTTGCTGAAAAACACGCGGATAAATGTGGTTGTCGCACGTCGATCACATTCTGGTACATCGATCGTTCATCACTCGTAAACTGTGGCACGTTATTAAAACGTACGTTTGTAGGCCAAGGCCTCGTGTTACGTTCCTCATGCTGTAATCTACAAAATTTATTTTAGGAGCATTCTTGCACCAGTTCCAGGGAATTAATGTAAACTAGTTTCGGTTCAAAGCTGTTTTTTTTTTTAGGAAATCGTCCCACTATGGTTTTGATGTTTGCATTCGTCTACAGAACAGGGACAATGGACCTTTCATGTGCGTACTGTTCAGCACGTAGATTGTTTTTCCTGGAGATGAAATATTTTCAATCGAGATTAAAATTGAATTACGTTAACTCCGTCTCAAGCGGCCAAGGAATCATGGTTCTAACCGAAATAAACTCGTGCCAGGAAACGCCGAGAAGAAAACCGCACGTGGGTTCCCGATCAGCGCTTGCCGTATCGAGTAGCTGTAAGCGAACCGCGCTTTCCTCCGCGAGGTCTTGACTCGGGGCTGTCGGCGCCCGGCGCAGCGGACGGAGGAGAGCTGCAGCGGGCGGCGTCAGGGTCCATTGACTGGAGCGGGCGCGCCGCGTTCACCGCGACATCGCAGGCGCCTTCACGCTACGGTTGCCAGCAATGTTCACGTAAAAGGGAGGACTCTCGATATGACAAAACAAAATAAGGAAATTGACACATTTCTTGCTATAAATAAAGTAGAACCTCGCTAATCTCAACTCCGCAAATCCGAAATTAAGGATAATCTATACAAAATTCGGGATTGCACTGATAACTACGGTGTATATCACAGGTTTATGTAGAAATAATTTTCACTTACAGCAACTTGCAAAATCGGTAATTGTTGCCGTAAGGAACCGAGTCTGCTTAATGGTGCGATGTGGTGATGCGATCTCTACGCTACGTTGCCATTTTGTCACGTCGCACGCTACGTTGCATTGGTAATCCTGTAGATGTATTTGAATATGAGCAGTAAATTTTTTTCGCATGATCAGAACATTTTCTAATCCGAATAAACCACACCCCCAATTAGTTCGGATTACCAGGGTTTTACTGTATTTAACTTACTCTAACCTCAGCTCTATTGTTTTTTTTCTGTGTTTGCGATTCAAGTGAAATGATTCGTTCCCAATGATGATGCGAGATGCACTCGCAGATGAGGGTGATCAGAGCGTCTCTTTTTGTTTAATTTGCTAGACACACACCATCATGCATGCGTGTGTGTGTCAGCGTTTGGAAAAAGGATATTCATGTTTTCTATTCTAAATTAAACAACGATACAACGAAGCACGTCTTAATCATCTGAAGAAATAAATGACAACAAATGTTAAAAAACAAGAAGGAGAACATTTTAAATTCAAAGGTCACGACAGGACTATTGACTGTCCTCCGAAATGGAGGACTGTTGGCAACCCTACTTCACGCACTCCGCCGCATTGTCAGACTCAGTTCTTGCCACCTCTCGCACTGGGCGGCAGAAGCCAAAAACTTCTGTTCGAGCCGCAAGAAACGAGGAGTTCATTAAAGGGAACCAGCTCCGGTCAATCTACGAAACGCTGTTTTTGTTGTTTTTTTTTCTTTGCAGAATAAATGAAATTACCTGCTTCTTGTAATAATGTGGGCATTCCTCAACAATGTTAGGTTTTTATGGTGTTTTTTTCTGTATTACGGTATTTCTAGAACACCGGTTGGTAATGTAGTTTCCTGAAAGAACGCATCAGAATAACTGGGATTCTATCTATTTTTTACGTGTAAAAACATTGTATTCGAAGCGTTTACACGAGTTGGTATTCGTAAGCATTTAACGAAAATCTTAATTTCTACAAAAAGTGTGGATGCTGAAATACGGCGAATGAAAAGTGAAATTCACTCGTGCGCCAAAATAATTGATTCCACGAAACTTTTAATCGAATGTCATTTTGAGTTAGCAGGTTTATTGAAATAAGATCAAAGATGTAACAATTATATACTGCTCAAAAGCTAATTTAATTGGAGACGCCCGAACAAACACGCTGATTTAGATCTCGTGAAGACTAGTTCATTGATTCACGTTCACTACGTTCACCGGCGCAGTTTCGCCACAATGTGAAACTTTCCTTGGCAACAGGTCAGTAATTTGTGAAGGGATGCAACAACTGTTATACTTTCAATTTGAATCTCAATTCTTCTCCTGCAGCTTCTGTCTGGCCGTTTTCTATCTTTCAATATATCCTTCTTACCCTTCGAGCAATTTCCCATCATTTATTTCTTTTTCTTCAGAGCTTTTCTCTAATCGCTGCTTGCTCTGTCGTGTTGGCAGCCAGCCACCGCGCACCATCCCGCACCCCCACTGCGGTTTCCAGTTCCGTGGCCAAGCACCCTTATCTCCACCCGAGCCACTTATGTGTAGGTGTACAAAAGGCCATTGTTAGTGGATATTTATGTGTGCGTGTGCAATTTCACGACGTGCTTGAACATGATTAGTACTCGAGGTCAAATAATTTGGTAAAACGTCCTGCTGGAATTCTCGAGGGCTAAGATGAGATGTCTTGCCGCTTACACCAGGCAGTTTAGTACCTTCCACGCCTACTCAATTTCTTCCCGCTTTCCGGATCTTTCACCGCTCATTCTACGTTTCTTTGCCGGTTCTTCACCTCGCTGCTTCATTGCCCGTTCTCAGAATGGTTACTTCTGCGGATGGCCGGCAGCCGCTATGGATGGTCCACAATTCGTCGACCGGGGAGTCGTATCTCCTCCTGCAGCGTCTACTTCGTGCACAAATTGGCCTCTGAGAAATGAATGTTTTATAGAAGTTCGCCCTGTATTCAAAGATGCCTCGGATTAATTAATTCGGGAGGAAATGGAAATACTGAAATTCTTATTTCGAAGATCTTTTTTCTGCCTCAGCAGACCTACCATTTATTATGTTCCATGGCAGTTGAAAACAAAATCAAAAATCCAATCCTTATTACGCAACATGTTTACCTGTGTCGAACTAATAAATGTAGACAAATATGCAACCACTAAAATTCGTGTGTTGAAATTTGTTGCCCTGTATCGCGTATCAAACGGTTTCCTATTGCGTTGGTATCTCAGTTCCTTCCCACTTCCTTCGGTTTTCTCAATAGCTTTCTTCCCCTCCCTGCTTTATCGTTCGTTCTTGGGCCGGCTTCCCACGGCGCGGCCGCGGCCCGCTTCCTTCAAGCAGCAGAGCCCTTCCGACGCAGCCACCGCCGGAGTCACGGCCGCACCGCCGCCCACCGTGGAAGGGGGTGGGGGTCTGGAGGAGTAGGTTTCGCCGACCCTCCGGCGACGACGAACAAACGGGCCGGAGCAGGTAGAACGCTGCGGCCGCGGCGCAGTGGGAAGGCTCCCATTTCAAGCTGTGTTCTGCTAGCGGTGGCGCGTGGCCCCTCGTCCGCTTCGCGTAGCTGGAGTTCGGCGTCGGCTGCCGCAGCAGCCGCCACCCGCTGCACGTGGGAAGGCCTCCATTCAAACCAATGCTCTGCTACGCGCCGCGCTGCTGCGACGTGCGCTGCGGCCGCGCCGTGGGAAGGGGCCCTTAGGGCGCCTCGCTCACCCGCCCGTTGGCCGGTCGCCCCCGCGGCCGGGCGCCCCCCCCCCCCTCTTCTCCCGCCCCGGCGGACCCCAATTCTGCGCCCGAGGGCCCTTATCTCCCCTTGGCCCGCCCCGCCCCCGCCGGCGGTCGTTAATTTCCTGGGGGCTTAGGCTGCGAGCGGGTGGCGCGGCCGCTGTTGCTACTGGTGGAGGTGGAAGCGGCTGCTTCGGAGCGCGGATTACGGCGGCGGAGGGGGCGAGGGTGGAGGTGGATTATGCCTTCCTTCCCGCCTCGGCAGCGCTGCACCCCCGCCTCGCTCAGCCCCGCGCGTTTTACTTGCGGCCGTTTGGTGATTCGGAGAAGTTGTGTCCCACAGCGCAGTACCTGCTGGGTGCGCATACGTGCTTCGAAAATGCCTGAAATTATACGGTAATGATCTCGTAATTTCTGTGAACCGGCTTAGAGCTTGGGTATTCCGTGGGTAGGCGTTGTAGCGTTTAATAGGTTAAAGTACGGCAGTATAAATTTATTATTTGCAGTTTGTGTAAGGGATTTGTGAGTAAATTTATTCTACTCGCATGGATAAGATATGGTATTTGGAATCGTACGAATAGGTATAAGATTTCGGAAGGTTGAATAAAATGTCTTCTTCCTGAAATTCCATTTCAATCTAATCGATTCGCAAGTTTGAAAACGATCGAAGGAAGAATGAAAGGTTTTCAAAATGTCTGGATGTAATAGTATGGACTTAAAGGGAGGTTAGTTTGAACTGTTGAGCCGTCCATTGCACTTCATTGTAATAACCACCTGGTGCTCGTGCCCAGTTATTAATCCACGTCAGTGTTTGTTTAGGGAGCTCATAGCTACGCGCGTCACGTACGCGGCGTCCGTTGGCCAGGTAATGCGTTCTCGGTACTCAGAGGCGCTGGTAGGGTTCCGGATTCTGTACACGGATGCGCCAAGTAAATTGTTCGGCGGGTTTTTACAGGCACAACTTAAATTCAGGCGGATGTTACGAGCAATAATAGCCTGTACTGGATTGGTTGGAATTCACGGAGATGGAAGTGGCCCCGGAACTTCCGTAATCGTTCCTAGAACTCATATGTACTATGAACAACCTGTTAAATCGACGCGATTTGACTGCGATCTGCTGGGCGCAGTTATCAAATCAAGAGCTTTGTTAAGAGTCGATTTTTACAAATTTAAGATCCCGATTAGCTAATCGCATCCCAGCTGACCATCCGTCAAATCAACTTTTGACAGCATTCCGCATGCGTTCTTTTTCCTTCGTAATTAGTGCAAGGAAGATAATCTCTGAAGGAGTCTCCTAGTTAATCTTGCAACAAAACGGTGATCGATTTACAGTTGCAGTCTACTATCACTGGGTTATTGTTTCTCCAATGTGTGGCGGTTACAGATAAACCATATCGTTATCCACAACTCTGGTAAGAATTGGTAGAAAATTTCACAAAGAAAAGTGAAATTATTGTAAGTCTTTATATGAAGCCCATTCAAAATCTGAGGATTCATCTTCTTAGCACAGGGCAAGGAAATACGAAACTTGTTGCATTTTTTTTTATTTATTCCCGTCTTGAAACATGGTCCATGCCTATTACTAATTAAGCACTGATTTTGAAACTTGTGCAACATTTTTGTTCTACGCTGGAAATACTTTGTTACAATACGTGCTAAAGTTTATCAGAAGGGAGTGTCTCTCGTATGATCATACTTGGCCGGTAGTCGCGTGGTCATTAGTTTAAGAATATCGTTGTAAATTCGGGGTGTTTGTGGACGCCATAGCGCCCAGCAGTATCGATCTCCTGCTATGGGCAGATGTACTAGCGAAAGTAGAAACTGCGCATGCGCTGAAAATCAATAGGTCTTTTAGCATTCGAGGGTGCACAGACACTCTATCATGCATCAGTATTCGTAAGAAGAAGGCAGCACTGCCTCGTGGTCCGGGCGTGTGCGTAAGACGGCGAGGATCGACCGCCTGCGACAGCCAGACGGAGACGGCGGCGGGGGCGGGGGCGGGGACCCCCTGGCGCGGGCCGGGCAGGCAGCTGGCGCTGCGTTGCGCGGCAGGGCGTCGCGCCCCGGGCCGGAGCGAGGGGGCGTTCTCTCGGAAAAAGCCCCTCCCCCCAGCTCGTGTCTCTCGGGGGGGCACGTGAGCGCCCCCCCTCCCGTTCGCGCGCCGCTTGATCGAGTTTCGTCAATTAGTTCCGAGAGCAGAGCAGAGCAGGGCGCGGACGCGGGCGCGTACAGCCTGAACGAAAGTGTGCGCGACGAATGCAGGGCTCCACGGGCCCCGCGCCTCGCTCCGGATGGCTGCGTGCTGGGCAATACGCGTTCGGCGAGTCGGGATCGGGTTGGTTTTTACGCAGGCAAAACTCGGTGCGGAAGCTCTTCTGTAAATCGAATCCTAACAATGGAATTCGATATCGCGATTTTTGTAGTAAATTTTCCATCACCTTCCCTATACATCTCGCGTTTGCTTCTCTTGTCGTTTTTGATAGCTTTCACGTTGTAAATTCGTCGAGATTCCTCGCGACATGGCAGTTTTTCCCCTCTCATTGTTGCCGGAATCCTTGGCTTGAATAAACTCCCGCAATGATTCTTGTTTTGTTGTGCAGTTTTATGTATATTTTTTTTTTTTTTTTTACTTCAGAATAGTCTTGGAGGGTTTGAGCTGCTTTCATTTTGTAATCCTCTATACCCTGCTCAGAAAAAATTAACCCATGCCGGCACATCTGTTGTCGCGCACAAAACAGCGGTATACAATTTTCCGCCGGAGACTGCACGCCCGAGTTCTCAGTGTCAGCACTTGTCCCGTCTGCATAAAACATCTGGCGGGAGGCAGTAATTATAAAGGGACGGCAGTGTTTTATGGTGTTTTGAGAGTTGTTTTCATGCGTACTAAATGTTGTAATGAACTCTGCGTTATAATTTTCTCCGCATTAATTTCCACAACTCGTGCGTACGTTTCCAAAAACCGTCCCTGTCCTGGAATCGAGTCCATAGCTAGGCTTCCGGAGCAAAGCACTCACTGGAACATCTCTTAAAATATAATGAAAACTCTCTCTAATGAACTTTTATATAACGGGAAAATCGCTATAATGTAAGCCTTGCTTTAACTTGGTTTTTTTAGGACTCATTCATTACTTTACATGTATCTTGATCTCTCTAAAATGAAGATCCTTGCTGTGTTGAATTTCATTAAAACAGATTTCCACTGAATGTCAACATTTTGTAACAGATTTTTCACAAAATGTTACGTCAAGGGTTTTCATCAGTTAAGACTTAAATGGTTTTGAATCTGTTTTGTGTCCTCCCTCCGAAAGAAGTGTGGCTACGTCGCTGCGTGGTGTACCCCATGCGATGGGCAGGGCGACTGCGCCAACTGGAGCACGGAGCACTTGACCCGTGCTCTGGGAAGCGGGCCGGGTCCCTCGAGTGTCATTGATCATCCTCGCAGTGGTTTTTGTCCCGTAGCCGAAACTCGCGGAATGGCATCGTGGCCATGGTTCTCAGAGATGAGCTGCGGACTCGACGAGTGCAGTGCAGTGTCGTGGAGGATAGAGAATACTGAGAACACTATTAGTTGTTCCAGCAGGTTTGAAATGCCTTTTTTGTGAATTAAAAAATATAAATTGTAGCTTCAGTTTTGTTAAGATATTCAAATCCTCAATACAAGTAGGTACGGGATTTCTATGCAAATGAAGATTTTTTTTCTTCTTCTGTAGCGAGAAAATAGGCTCCTGTGGTATGTGTATGGAACATCAGATTTCGAATTATGTGGACATGATTTTACTATGCACATCTAACATATTTTGTCTATTTTCTGAACAAGAATCATATTTTTGTTCGAATTACTGCTTCTGCGTATTTTGTTTGAAAACGTTTACTCGTATAGTCTCATACATTATTCATATCGTTCGGGAACAGTGACAGCGTGCTTCTGTGGAACTACCATCAGTGGTGACTCATAATATTGTAACAAGTGGTGACAGATGTTTTCATCAATAATATCGGATTAGATACGTATCCTACGCACCCATAAACACAAATGGTATTTCGATCGGTTGGATGTAATCTGTGTATTTCAAATGCAGCAGAACTCTGACAGCATACATTCAGGGTCTGATAAATGCCATGGGATATGGATTCTGTTGTGCTGATTGCCGCTTCGAAAGTACGGAAGCAGTTCACTACATACCTGCGAAGGTTTCATTCTACTCTCACATTTCACGTTACACTCTGAACTCGGTATCTCGAATGCGCAAAGAAGACAAGCAAACTTATTTATTGAACTGGATATCCACGATGACCTGCTGAACGGGAAGGGGGAAGATAAAGGAAATAGAAAAGTAAATTGTGTTATAGAGGATCTTTGGGTATTCACAAACCTACCTCAAGATCATAAAATACCAACGCGAACCATCTTTCAATCCAAAGTCGTTCGCAGGCTGGTGATAGATTTTCGGAGGTTGTGTTTTACGCACTTCAGAGATGGTGAAGCCACATCTGCACATCTTTGCGTTGCGCTATGTTTATGCGCTGAAAATATTTGCGGCAGAGGACGTTGGTGCAACGAAAATATTTCTGCCGTGCGTCATACGTCTGTGTTCAATGTGTCGTCGCGTCAGATGATAAGAGTACATTCTCTGTCTATGGTGGTCTTCATTTTTTGTATTACTTTCTTCAGCTACAACTCATTTTTCGTTATGAAATGATGCATTAAGATGAAAACTTCTCTTCTCTTGGCGTTGGTGGACATTCACGAGATTATATCGCATTCAGTAAACAGTACACATGAACGCGTCCCGTCTGCAATAACATTGATTTGCGCCACAGGTTCCTTTAATGGTGGAAAAATCGACAGACTGCGGCTCACGCACGCGTTGTGCGGCGTAAGTTTTTCCGTGAGTTTCGGTTAGGCGAATATGTTCACACTGCAGGAATTGCGTTCGCTCGCGCAAAATTGTATGTTGTAAGCGGCGTGTGGCGTACATTTCTGGAAGTGTGGAGGCGACTTAAAAGCAGGTTGAGCCGTAGTGCTTCGCCCAAGGATGGCCGGCGTTTCGCCCGCGAAGTCGAGCGCGACTTCAGCGCCGGGGTCGCGGCCTTGCTGCGAAGCGAATTTCCCCGAAGAGGATCCAAAGCGATTGATACGGCTTCGCGTCCTTCCGAGAAGGAACCGCCTATTCCCCCGCCCAAGGTATGCATTCGCCGGTCATTAACCGAGGCACGGACGATGGCGGAACCGAATGCTTCGAGGATGGTCTGTTCTCGAGGTGTGCGTAAGGTAGACTTGTAGGAAGGAGCATTCTTGTATTTGGCTTTTATCGAAGAAGCTTCATTTAGTTTCCGAAATCATTGGTGTCTGATTTTTCGATTCTAACAGTAAGCATGCGTTCGTAGGTTTAAATAGAATAGTATTATGTCTGGCGGTTTCCTGCATTAAAACTGCAATTTCATCTTGTTATCGTACCAAAACTCGTATAGAACGTATTGTACATAATGTACACGCTTGTTAAAAGACATAATATAAAAAGCGTAACACTGAAGCGTTGCTTTTTATCTTCAATTTAGTTGCGTTCCAAAGCCTTTATTACGACGATGAAAATTGCCAGTTTTAACGAGCGCGGTGAGTGAAAATGTTAGTGAAGTGACAACGTAATAAATGCCGCACTAGCACATCAGTGCTGAGGATTTTCAAGTTCGATTTTTTTGTACGCAAAATGTACGGGCTGGCTTCACGTACACGCCGAAAGCGCCGCCCCGCTTTCAACCCCGCAATTCAATTCAATTCTTAACACTTTCGCCCGCCTCAGTTCGTATGCGCCCTGTCCTACGTCTGCCCGGCCGGGCCTGCGCGAACAGATCACCGCACGCGGCAAAGCCGGCGGCGCGGTAAGGCGGCTGGGGTCAAGTCGGGGTCGCCGACCGATCCGGCTCCGGCAGAGGGCAGCCCTCACCACGCCCCCCCCCCCCCTGCACCAACGCTCGGTCGCTCTCTGCGCACGCGACCCTCCCCCCCCCGGCCCCCGCCCCCGCCGAGCCCGGATGCTGCAGTGCTGAATGCCGCCGCCGCCGTCGCCTCACCCGTGAGAGAGCCCCCGCTCGGATCAAGTGGCCCCTCTCGCAGCTACCTCTTGTTCCCGGGAATGATATAACTTCGCTGCCCCCTACGCCCGATTGAATGTCGTGTATAAATGAATTTGACAGTTTTGTTTCCCAAGTTTTTACATTAATACAATTCCACGGGATTTTGTTCATCTCATTACAAATTATGTAGTGAACAAAATTAAGAGGAATGTAGTTAGTATGGGGTGTATTTTAATAAGTTATTTTTTTCTTTTCTGATTATGTTTTCAGTATTCAAATACTCGAAATAACAATTGTATTTATTTTGTTTCAGGTGCGTACCGAGTGATATTAGAGAAATGACTTACTACGTAAGTAAAACAATAAGCTAATTATTCCAGCGGTTTTCTTTCTGATATGGTCTCTAGATCATCCCTAATGTTCCTTCTTAATACAGAAGTTCATTATCTCTTGTTCACTCAAGAGAAGTTCGTCAATATTAATAGTTAATGTTGACATCCTGTTATCAAATCATTTTCGTAACCTCTTCATATTAAACACCCAGATAAGTATTGAGCAAACATTGTGTAGGACCAAAATGTATGTTCTTAGTTCTGGATATTTAAATATACATCAAGTTACGAACATGAAATGGTTTCCAACGTACGAGTATGTCCCAATTATATTTATAGTTTAAATGGCGTCTTTATACGCGATATTTTTGGCCTTTTTTTTTCCTTCGTGACGCAACACTCGATAGAGAGAGTGGCAATGTGCATACTTGCATTTCGCTTACCGCTGCAAATACTTTTTCTATAGCTCTGAAACGAAAATGTCCATTTTTTTCAAATACTGCTAATCTCGCTATTTTTTAATATTAATTTTTATTTATTTATTTTAAACTTTTACTCATCTTTAAACTATAGTTAAAATGACGGGAAGAGATTCTGGAACTCAAGAAAACGTGCGAAGATAATCTTCTCCTTTGTACGTCATATACAGTTTTTACTGTTTATTTATTTATATTTATTTTTATTTATTTTTATTAATTTATTTATTTTTTGGGACTAAATCTAAATGTGTCGTGGTGGCGGTGCGCGCTCCGCCAAGCGCGCGACCGGTCCTCGGGGGGGCGTGCGGGTGTAATTCCATCTTCTGCAACGAAGCGGCGCGGACGCGCCAAGACGGCGAGGGGGCGTGGAGCCGGTCCCTTGTCTGGGCGGTGTCGTCGTCCGCGCCGCGGGGCGCTGGGGCAGAGGAGCGGAGAGGACGTGTAATCTCGCTCACACGTCACTCGGCGTCGAGGGTGAACGGGAGGGCCGTAGTACCAACCCTGGTGCACGTGCTGCTAATTTGGGAGGGTAACGATGTGGCACACTATAGTTGGGAAATGGTAGAGAATATGTACAGTAGTAAGGAAATGAGTAAATGTTATTACGATCTCTGCTTTTTTGCTAGCATCCTCTACTTAGCCAGTAGTTGGTTATGTTCATTTGTTCAGTACGGGATATCGCAATGAAGAGAGTACATCTTCATGATTTAAACGAAGATGAAAATCATTGTCTGTCGCTGCAAATGTAATAACCTCCTATAGAAACTCGAAACTCCGACTAGAAACTGGGGAAACTGCGTCCTATCAGCACTCTGACTCTCTTAAGAAAAGAGGATGATCCCTAGGCCTTCGTTCAGTCTACCACCATATTGCTCGAATGGGCAAGGGATCTCTCCTGAATGACACAAGTCAAATGCGACAAGTGATAAATTGTTAATGTCACTGACATGTTGGAAAGAACTATTGACAAGATTATAACTTCAAGCTATATAGAATGCCGCGAGTTCAAATCCAAGTAGTGCTGGACTACTTGCTTAGCCGTTTGCTGTCTAGATCGGCTTCCTGGCAATGTAGATGTGCTCTTCCGTGGTGAAAATATTCTGACCACTTTTTCATAAATGACAGAGCAGTAAAACTCGCAAAGTCCCGCCTCTTGCAATTCCGTTAGCATCATTCGGTACTCTCTTGTCGTGCAGTTTCGAGATGAGCCCCACTCCAAACTTGACCACCGCCGATGGTTAATCTGTCGCTGCCGCCATTCGCTCTCGCAACGTAAACCAATGCGCCGACAACTGATTCACAACCGCAGCAAACCAGGCTTGCGTACGGCGATTGAAAGTGAAAACCCCACACGCCAGGCTTGCTTGCGCGGTTCTAGTAACGAATTTCCAAAATGGACACACCGCCACTGACCTGCCCTTACTGGATGCCCTGCAAAAAGAGAACGTATCTTTTTAATATTCGTGTGTACTTCTCATGAATAACCTAAGCTTCTTCATGTAACGTGCGACCGTAGTAGGAGAGGATGGGCGGTGCTCGGGCGGGCGGGCGGCGATGGCCGTGAAGCTGCGCACCCCGTGGCCACTCGGCCCCATCTCCGCGAGACCGCAGGAAGTTTGCGGCGGAGGCGAGGGCTGGGGGAGCGGTTTTCCGGTCTCGTGCGCTTCCCGTTACGGCCAAGATTTTATGGCGCGTTCGGCCTTCTGCGCCCCTCCCCTTCACCCTCACCCTCCTGCGCTAGGTGTGCGCCGCGCCCAGCAAAGAGAGCTGTGAGAGTGGTGAGAGCAACCGTCGCAAGTGCACTTCCAGCCGGACGCTCATCTTCGTACCGGGTTAGCTGTCATGCTGTCTGGGTGTTTGCAAACGTGGTTTTAGCCTAGCGTTAGTTATTGAATTGAATTGAATTGAATTGAATTATGCCTTATTTTACGTGGCGAGACTCAGGCCATTAGGCCTGCTCTTCCTTCTGACCACGCAAATTTCGCTACGCTCCTTTCACCAACTACCGGAGAAAGGAGGTATTTCTTGGGCGAGAAACAGGCGACTTGAATTTAGCTCAGAGGCGTCATTTAGGCTTGAGGATCTTTTACATGTAAGTAAATCTACGAACATGGGACAGCCGGCATTACTTCCCCTCCGAAGGAAGGCGTATGAAGGATTTTGTCGCCCTTAAAATTATGGTTAAAGTTATGGGGGATAAATGATTATGAAAGGCCAATTAACAGGCACAAATACACTTGCTCTGAGAGACAGATCTTCAGCGTACGACCCTCTAAAACAGGACTCACGCCTCTTGGCGACCTCTTGTTCTCAGGTCTTCCATTATCAAATCATTTTTTCAATTTGTTCATTTTTTTATACTAATTCATTGGAGTTTTCGTGTATGACATGTTTACTCAATTGTTTCGTACGTGTTGGGCATGTTGCATCCTGGGTGGTGGCGGTGATCCTTTTTTTTCTTTTGTCCCCTCCACAGTGTCCCTGTGAAGAAGGGGAATTTATTTTCTATGAATTTTTTTTTTTTTTTTTTATAATACGCTGCTGCCTTGCGGCTTAAGCAGTTACAGGCGGGGCTTTTTCTTACAACTAACTTACAATCTAGACCTAAAAGTTATCTTAATTGCACTTTGGCATTACTAACTTACACTAAAATCATTTCTCTAGTTCTATTTTATATATTCTACGTAATTATTATTTTATATAGTTGGTAAATTGTTGTTTTTTTTTTCTACATTCACACATCATTCATACTAGTTTCATTATATACATAACCATCCATTCTTCCCATTCATTCGCACTTCACACTTCTGGCGGTGATCCTACTCCACTGAAAGGAGAGAAGGTCGCAGACTACACATCGGCTTGCGAGGTGGTGGCCTCAGAGTGTCTCCTAGTGCGGTACTCTCCCCCAGCCTTGACCAGCTCTTGAAAGACCGACATGTGTGGAAGTGAAGTGCATGAAAAGTGTGTGTGTGTGTGTGTGTGTGTGTGTGTGTGTGTGTGTGTGTGTGTGTGTGTGTGTGTGTGTTTGTGGAGAGAGGGGACAATATTGAGGATGGAAAGATTGCTCACGGTTCGATGCCAGTGCTACTGCTTCAGCATACGTCTCGTATTGGTCAGAGAAATCACCGTACCGATCAAGCCGCCGCGATCTCTCGAAACGGTTAGGTACCTAACTCTTATCTACCACAACAATGCACCTACGTTCGCGTCCTTCACAATCACAAAAAAAAAAAAGAATATAGTTTGTATTTTAGTGCATTTGAAAATATGCCTTTTTTTAAAGAAGCAGTGTTTATTCCCGGATGATTCCATCCTCCATGTCTCTTAATAGCTCTGCCCCCTCTGAGAACGCGCTATTAATTGCAGGTTGCGTTCGCTAGCTCCGACGTGTCCAGATCGAGGCGCTCCCGGAAGGCGCTAATCGCGGATCAACGGCCCCGCAGCAACGAAACGTAGGGCTGGGGAAGGGGTGGACTTCTACCTTGATAATGGGTTTTAGTATCATTGTAGGGGGTAATGAAAGGTTTCGGCGAGAGAATAGCTATCGTGATTGTTTCGTGGAATGGAGATTAAACGTCACAGCTATTGGAGGAGCTAGAAGAATGTGGAAGTAATCGGAGATTCGTCTTTTGCGTTTACGTGGGTTGTAATATAATGAAACTGTTTCCATGTCGTGTTATAGAGTTTAACATGGTGATCATTTCATGTGGAATGCGTTGCTTGTGAAAATGCCGTGTCTAATGTTTCAGTGAATCTAAACCATGTATCTGTATATTTTGTCTTCATCGACTAGGTTATGGTAACTATAATTATGTCCCAGTAACGGCGACTTGACTCATTCCCGACGGAAAATAAAAACAATTTCGCCAGACCAACCAGCTCGGAAGATTGTACATCGTAGTGTACTCGTATCTCTCTACCGCTATTATTTTTCAATGAGTATTGGACATCATAGGATATCAGAATGAATACCTAACCCCTACAGACCAACTAGCAGTATTAAAGATGCAGATCTGCGAGTCAAAAGCTGGTTTCCCGAACAACGTACAGTGCGGTGTGATATTCTGCAACATGCTTCCTAAGAAGGTCGAGAAGAAAACTGCTCAGGAATGTGGTATTTTAACACTCGTGTGATTTCTAAATGTTTTCTGGCTAATATTGTTGTATGACTTTCAGGTTCTTTGAATATCTGGCTTGGATTAACATGGAATGTTTTGATCTTGTCTGAGATTACATCTACTCTCGTGTTCCCAGCAAAGTATAAATTAAAAAAAAAAAAAAAAATAAAATAAAATAAAAAAAAAACAGAATACTTGATAGGGGATTTTTTGGAATAAACCTTTTTCCTCTCATTGAAATACTTGGGCCGTATAAATACGAGACGTTACGCGAACAGTGTCTCAAAATGTCCGCTCAGGTATATACGTATAAAATGTATCTATTCTGAATTTAAAATGCCGTCATTAATAGAAGTATATTCGTGAGGCTTCTTCACGTTCTTTCCGATGCATTCTCTTTAAACTCTGTTCCGTCTCCTCGAGTGTTCTGCGTTCTCACGTGTGCATCAGAGACTTTGCTGAAGCAGCCTTCCGGCATACCTTCTGCAGGGAAGTTTTTATAGTCCGGAAGTGTTAAGACGCAGAAGTCGGTGGTGCAACTTCCGCCCGAAGAGCGCCAGGTGCTCCCGTCCCCTCTTCCCCCCCTCTTCTCCCCCCCTCTCCCTCCCGTCCTCCACCGTTCAGTCAAACCCCCGCCCCGGACTCACGACGACGACAACAGCGCGACCACGCTAGCCTTTCTCCAACACTACTTTACGAAGGTTTTTTTTTTTTTTTTTTTTTTTTTTTTTTTTTTTTTTTTTTTTTTTTTTTTTTTTTTTTTTTTGAGCCAGTGTACAAAGCGAAACAGACTGCAATAGGTTAGCGTGGGATGTGATTTAATAGGGTTCTTTTTCGATGGACATACGCTCTAGAAGATTTTCTTTATATATTTGCCATTACCTCTGTCATAATTGCGTGATAACAAGAATAAAATTTGTGACATTTAGTGAATGCAAAAACAAATTTAGATAAATACATTACAGTACATAAGAGAATTTGATTCTGATATAAAACAATGCAAAAGTCAGATACGATTATGGCGAGTCAAAAGTGTAATAATCAGCTCGAAAAATTTGTTATTAGCATAGGGTATCAGCATTGGGGACTTCGCTTGCAACGAATACGTGTTCCGCTGGAGGATGGACACTAGTAATTACAGCACATTCGCTTAAATAAGTTATCGTAAACTCGGCGCTCCTCCCTTGCCTTGACGCTTCATAAAGG
This sequence comes from Gryllus bimaculatus, assembly GCA_017312745.1. NCBI lineage: Eukaryota > Metazoa > Arthropoda > Insecta > Orthoptera > Gryllidae > Gryllus > Gryllus bimaculatus. Next base: position 2,429,211 of record BOPP01000101.1, read on the forward strand.
TGCTAGTCTAATCCCTTGTCATCGGGACGCTGACGAAGTTAACAAATCTCTTATTCGAAATTGTGTCGGAAATGAAATGCTAGAACAATAATGTCGCATTTTCATTGTATTGTTTTCCTCGTTGTATATTTATTTAATGGAAATCGCCGTTCGCCGGCCACTCCCACTTCGGTGCCCTCAACCGCGAGCCGTGTCGCCATCGGTGTCGTGCGACCACCGCCCCGCCGGCCGCCTGTGTTCCGCTCGGCTCGCAGTATTTTTTTTTTTTTTTTAATTTGACGAACAGCTAAACCAAATTGGTAAATGGAACCCGCGTGGAAGGCTTTGTTTAGTGCTGCTAATTCAAGTATTAGGTGTTAGGTAGATGTGAAGATAAAAGAAATGTATTTGAACTGCAAATGCACATAACCTGGTGGCAACTAATTACATAAATATGGCAGTATAGCTAACATGCAAATTGTGATGATAACGATGATAATAATAATAATAGTACAATCGTTATAGAATCAATAAAAACAGCTGATAAAACGATGATAATTTATTATTATTATTATTATTATTATTATTATTATTATTATTATTATTATATTTTTAAGTGTTAAGACAGCTTAGCAAATATTTCGCCAATTTGATATAGTCCATTTTACCTGACTCGCCTCGCTTACGCATTTCGAAGTCGACGGCGAGACTATGGCCCTTGATTTCCACGATTTGTCATATCAGAGTCTTTGCAACGCATTGTACATGAAAATGTAGGTACGGCTTATCTTGTCCCACTTCTCTCGTATAACTACCAACTAAAGTATTTCCACTTAATTAAATACGTGCATTCCACTCGTGTTCCACTTACCCCTTTGCTTTGCTGGTTTGTAAAAAGAAAAAAGAAATGGTGCCTTCCATGACGCTTCCGAGGGCAGGACCCACCGCGTCACGTGGGCGTGGCTAGCGCGGAGCCGTCGACCGAGACGCCGTAATGACTGACGTCGGGGATCGAGCGAGGGGCCCCGGCTCCCGGAGCTCCTTCCCAGGAAGTTGCGAGGCCGGCCTGAGATAGCAGCTGCGCGTTTCAGCTGCCTCGACCGCTGGAGCGGCACGCGGAGGAAGATAGATTTCAAGTTTTATTGAAATAAAACCTTCGGGGCTTCTGTACCCGCAGGAGCTTCCGTCTAAATAGATCTGCTCTTACCTCAAAGGGCCTTTAAAGGTTTCAATAATTGCGTGGTTTTATGATCTTCTGCTGTTTACCGCAATCATTGGTTTAGATAAATGCGCTTTTCTTCTCGGGCTATTTATAGTCCAAATAGAAAATAGCAATTTCCGTTTCTCCATTTTCAAAAATTATGCGTTCATTTGCTGTTGGTAGGTGCTGTATAACAGCAAAGCAATAAGATTTGTAAGAATCGAAACTTCTCGAAAGAATAAACATGTTCTGTGAATAGATCAACGTGAATATCGAATGTGAAATATTATAAATGTAAAATTATACGAGAACAAAAAAATTGAGAAGATCCCGAGGGTCCCGGAATGTGAATTGGTCACCATTTCGATCTCTTAGTCTGCTATGTCTGCACAAAAAGAAGTTGGCTTACCACAAATTGTGTAGGTTTTGATAGAGTTCCTCCTGTGATATTAGAGCCAACGCACTACTTCTCCCGAACCGCATGCAACATCGGATCCCAACGGAGCGTGAAAGCGCTCTGCTGCTAGTCCGCCGCTGTCTGCCGTCGTGAGAACGACGCGACAGAACATTCGGGGTGAACGCTCTGAAATAGCTGGCGAAAATTAATCTCGACCGTTACGGTTCATTGTGGGAACGGAAGACTCGTTATAGAATATTCCCTTCATTTTCCCTGGGGAAATCGTGAATCACGTCGCAATAGTTAGCGCCGAAAAAAATAGAACTGATTTCTTGACATTTTGCATTTGTGAAAAATGCTGTGGTTTGCTCGACGTTGGAAAATAAGCATCTTCTGGCACACGAAGTGACGCAGGCATAACCCCATACTTTGTACGATTGTACCAGTTTTACTATGAAGAAAACTTGGCGGTGTAAGATAGGCTAACGGCAAGAATTATTCAGTTGTACAGCCGTGAAGTCATCTTACCAGCAGGAATTCTTCTTGTAGCTGAAAAGCCTTGTTCTAACATTATACACTGAATTCCGTTATAACACATATTCTTGTTAAATATTACAAATGCATCCTACAAAACAAATTGTTCCTAAAGGTTACTATTCATCATTTTCTGTATGTTCCCTGCTTGCCAATACGTGGAGTACCAAGGGTGTTTGATTGGGAGTTGGTGTGTTAACCTGCGCAAGCCGTCCAAAGCTGCCTTGTGATTTGCGTTAAAAGTATTCTGGTTAAATTTTACAGAAGCTACCGAAAAAACAAAATGTCCTGAATTCTTATTTAACATTTTCTGCAACTGCCTGCCGTTTCTCGCTTTAGCACATATTCTAGTTCAATATTACAAAAGCGTTAAAAAAAGAAGTCCTCAATGGTTCTTATTTAACATTTTCTGTAATAGACCTACTAGCCAATGCAGCCGAATGCGTGGAGCACCGGTGTTTGAATGGGAGTTGTAGGTATGTTAACCCGCGCTAGCCGTTCAAAGTGGCCTTGCGTTTCGCGTAGTTTGCATAGCGTGGTGGGCGTCGCGGGCGGATCAATGGCAGCAGCGTACTCGGCCTGCGCTGGCGTTGGCGGGGTGCCCGGGC
>BOPP01000101.1:2431939-2463122 GCA_017312745.1 Gryllus bimaculatus
CTGCAAGACGGATGGGGGCGCGGGGGCGGGGCGGAGGTGGGAAGCGGAAGCGGGGTTACTAATGGGTTGACGCTCGGTGGGGGTTCTTAATACGCGACGATGGTTTATATTATGTCTCGCTGAACGGTGGTGGGTAAGAAATGGAAGTTGTCGCGCGGGCAATTATTGAGGCATGGAAAGGGCTTTTTGTAATATTTATGAAGGTACAGTGTTGAGTGAAGGAGAGGCGTGTTAAGAAAAAGTGGCAAGGAATTAAAAGATCGGTAGAATGAAAGGTTAGAAATCTGTAAATACACAAAGAGTTGCATTGGTGAAAATATTTCGTGGGCATTTCAAACAATGTCAAGCCTTCGCAGAAGGACGACGTAAATGAAAAGTATGGAGCCCTTAAAATTTGGCTTATGACTGTCACATATTTTATTTTCGAAGTAATTCATTAGTATCTACATAGTATGCGCTTCTGTTGATTCTGCCAGTGCTGCGGTACTTGAACTGGCATTGGGAAAACGGAAAATTGGTAGAATCAAAAACTTACCCTTTAATTGGTCAATCAGAAACTTCTCAATCGGGTTGTAGGGAGAAGAAATGAAACAAAGAAAGACAAAAGAAAGTTTTCCTGGGGAAACTACGCTTGTTTGCTTCCGCAGGAAATTCGTATTGACTCGCCGAGGGACTCAATTTCAAACTCCCATCGATTTGAGAACCAAGAAGGGCTCGGTAAAATCAGAAAGAAAAGAGGAAAAAATATAGGGTATATTTCCGAATGATTGCAGAGCGCCGCGTGTTTTCTCTCAATAGATTTCCTTCGCTCTCAGCCATTTCCCGGCGCGCACCGCATCTTCCCAGATGCTGCCTTGTCTGCTGTCAGCGCCCTGTTCCTCCGTCCGTCCTCCGAGCTTCGTTAGATTTGCGCCGGGAGAGAAGCCTTGGATGCTTCCAAGCGATTCGAGGCGCATCTCTTGCGTGAACCTGGAGGGGCTAGAGATGATTTTTCTCGGGAGCGTCAGCGAAAGAATAATGGCTGCGCCCAAAGATTTTTTTTCTCTCTTTGATTAATCTTTTTCTACAAACCTGGAAGTGGGATTGGTCGATGTGAAACAGCAAATATAAAATTCGTGTTTTATTATTCTGGAGTTTGCAAGTTGTTTCGCGTTGCCCTGTTTTCGCAATGTGGAGTTCGCAAAGATGTCTATTTATAATCTGATTTTCGGGTGGTCCTTGGTAAACAGGTGTAAAACAAGATTTTTTAATGATACTTGAGAATGCTTCCCGTTGTAAATTGTCTACGTAGGAGACATTAAAAGACGTTGTTGGAGACTGCTGTTGTAATGTAATGTTCTTCTCATCTTTCGCAACCCAACGTACATTCCTAAAAAACGTATATTTTGCAAGTATAGGGTTTTGTAGCACAAGGGACTGATGCTGAGGCGCCCAAAGCGCGCCTTTCACAGTTGGTGTGTTCTAGCTAGAGCTATTCGAGAAATGCTTGTGCCTACAACTATGGATTTCTTCTAGAGACACCCACACTTGCTCAGCCCTGAAGAAAAACGAGCGGACATCTGGGACGACTCATACCCCAAGGACTCCGTGACTTCTTGCAATGCGTGCCAAGGAATTCGAACTTTGCCATTCGGAAAGGAATTCTTAACGCGCAGTGTTCATAGCGGTCTCTGTTTTCAGCATCTCGTTTGTGAAATTCGATGCACTCGCACGAGTGTTCGTGTGAGTGGAAAGTAGAATACTGCGCGGAAAGGTGAAATCATTTGCTCGTGCAGTTCTTTTTACTTGACTGAAAATAACAGCGCTATACACCGTGTAGGTACATCACGCCCCCGCACCTCATTGTCTGCGCCTTCTCACACCCACGCCGTCGTTGGGTTATTTCCTCTTTCTCTCTTTCCTTTGTTGTCCTCGAGAGAGAGAGAGAGAGAGAGAGAGAGAGGGAATGGCCGGGCACACTAACCTCCTTGCGTCATGTCTCGGGGAGGAGGCTGGCGTTTCGTGTTGTGGGTGACGGGGCGAGCCGAATGATGCGACGGTCGTGAATCTCCTTTGTGGACAGTGGGTCGATACAACTACACAGTAAGAAAGACAGAAAACTAGCCTTTCAGTTAGTAAAATTATAGACACGAAACCTGTAAATAATATGGGTTTTCATTTAACATTTTTTTTAAAGACATTGAAAAATCTAAAGGTTGCGGAGGGGGAGGAAAATATATTTTCTAACCAGAAGCAAATCAATGGACTATCTCGCCATTTGCACAAGGAAAACTGGACACAATATTAGAACTTTACAGTACGAATAATTTCCGCCATTCTTGTCGAATAATTTGTGAGAAATAGATTTCAGAAGTGAGGTCTTGAACGTTTTTTCATTTAAAACCACAGTGAAATACAGCCGAAAAGTTTATCATATCTTTATTTCGTAAGTCACTAGTGGCTGCAATGTACACCGCAATGTAAATGGCATTGTTTTTGCCAACATCCTTAAAGAGGCAGCGAACAAAATTATTGAGTTATTTCAAAGCGTGAGTAGCATTTAAGACTTCTGCTAGATAAATTAACACCACTAGTTCATTACATCTGGTGTGCCACGAGCATGGCACTGGCCCCCAAGAATATGTTTATTACCACCTCTCCACTAGCCATTCCTCAGATGCGATACGTGAGTCATAGGTTGTGGTGTAGGTGACTACTGAATTTGACACATTACGATTTTTGAGCATAAAACATTATTCCTTAACATTTTAGTGCTCACTGTTCAAGAAAAAAGTTCAAATGTTCAAGTGAAATACTCATCTAATAAAGATGATGATAAAAACAAGTGTAGACCATTCATTGTCATTCGCGTTATCTGCATAAAACGCTGCGTTTCGGAGCAACAGGTTCGCGCCGTTAATTCCCGCGTTCGGCCCACTGTGCGTCCTCGTTTCGCGCCGTGCTGCGGGGCGTGGGGGTGGGAGTGTGAGTGGACGCGCGTGCTGCGGCGTTCCCCAGGGATCGACGCGCTGGCTCCTCCTTCCCAACTCCCCGGTGCTAACGACGCGCCTACTTGCATCGACGCGCGACTCGCACGAGAAATGTGGCTTGACCGGATAGACGCGTCTCCTTTTCAGACGTCGCCGGCCGGGTCGTTTGCGGTGTTTCGCCGGTTAATGGAACTGCCGAGGTGTTCTGAGTTAGGAAAATGCGTTTTCAAGTGCTGCGCAGTTGTTTGCGCGCATCCATTGTATTTGTGGCCGTGACTGAATTGTGGGAATGACATTTGAAATGAAAGGCCAAAGTACGTTGTCAGGTGCAGTACCAGATACGTTAAAAGAAAGAAACTTTATTCTCTAACTAATGATGACTTTCTTTGGTGCAATTTTTAGTTTTGCACTTACGTGCTGTTTTAGAATTTTGTGTAATGAATTCCATGTTACACTCAAGGAGACTATATGGCTAAAAAATGTCTGAGGAATTTATTAGCACGTGCACTCCTTTGTAGGTAACGTTCATTCCCTAACCAATGAAACATCTGTTGTGCTCTTGTTGACACTTTAAATCGCAAGTATCTAACGTGTAGCTCTAAAAATCTGTAAGCTTTTATTCTTCAGTTTGGCAAAATTGTGCTAAGAAATATTGAGTTATTAGGAGCAGTAAATGCGCCAAAGTTTTTCGACGATATATTTGAGTCGTCAGAGCCGCGAAGATAAAAAATGTTGAATTACCACTTACCGTAAATAACGCTTTGCACAATCGCCGAAGAGTCTGGAAATCCGAAAGTCCGCCGAGGCGTCTTCGCGCCGATTAAAATCACTTTCTTCCCCGCGGCCGGAAGCCTCGTTCTGCGGATCGAATCGAGGGCGCAGGCGAAAGGCCGCGTCGGTCCATCTGCCTCGCGCGGGCGCGGCGAGAGGGCGGGGGCTGTAATTGGTATGGTGGTAACAAGCAGCGCGTGACTTCCGAGAGCCATCGCCATGCGCGAGCCGTCGCGCGCGCGCGCAGGAAGACGCGTGGAGTGGGGCGCGGGAGGCGCGTGGGCGGCCTTCGGCGCGAGCTCTCTGCCGGCGGGAGGAGCGACAAAGGAAAGATGGGGATGCGCCCTGTGAAAAGTGCGCGTGGTGGGCATGGCTGTGGGAAATGCATGTTATAATGAATAGAAAAAACGAGACTTAAAAGAAATTTAACAACTACAACCAAATAAAATTCTTCCGCGTGAATTTGAATCGTAGGTTGCCGACCACACCGCTCCTTGCTTCTATTGGTTAAATTAGTCATTTAAATACTGGCTATTTTTTGCCACCAAAGCCAACGAACTGCGCGAATGTATGTAAAAAATCACAGCCTCTCCAGGGCCACTGGCGGGGGGGGGGTAAAAAAAAGATACAGAAGGCTTCGTACGAAAAGTTTTGTAATTTTTAAATTTTTTTTTAACAAAATCTTTATATACGTGTTGAGTATACGTGAGTTTTACCCATCCGCCTTGCCACTCTACAGCGAAAGTTAGGCGCATGATAGAGGAAATCTAATAAATATATTTTTTAATACATGTTGTAATACAAATGCATGGTACGTGTGCGCCACCAATTTCGTCTCTGCGTAGTCGCCGCCGTGTTTGGTTTGACAGTGAAGGGTATTCACAATGGAAGTGGGAACAGATGGGTTGTGGGCAGGAAAAGTTAACACACAGTTTTGAAAGTATTTTCGGAGCTCGCTCAGTGGAATTGCCCGCACCCCGAAGCGCTTCCCGTTCACGCCCCGAATATCAAGAACGCCGCCGCGAAACCACAAGCTGCGCTGAGCAAAGAACGGAGGAGACATCACGCACGAACGAACGACGCGCCACAAATCGCCAGCACCACAACCGAGACAGTCGTTGCCATTGCCACCGCCACTTTCTCCTCGACTTCCATCTCCATAGCTCCTCGCAAGCTTCAAAAAAATTTCTTTCCTCCCGGTATGTCTCATTCCTTCTGTCTTTAATCTGTCAAACCCGCTTCGCAGCCGCTGATCATTGTCTATCGGGAATCGTATCCAGATTCATGAAAGACCTCTACCGTGAAATCACTTTCCCCTTTTCTCACAAAGACCCACTTTTCACTCTTAATGCATAATGCACTAACCGTACAATACTAAAGAAAAATATGAAACAAAAATCGTGATGTGTGCAGCAAGATGCGCTTTTGCCAATGGATAATGTAAATAATCCATATGAGCTTGGCGGATTAATTCAGACTTTCGACAATCTGTTGGTTAGAGAAGCAACCCACTCACACCAAAAGAACAATATAGTTGTAACTAAGGACTTCGGAAATAAAAGCATGACATATCGTATATAATTGAATTAATTAGCTTAGTTCTTTCTGCACCAGCTCAATTTTTTGTCATCAGATATAGCAAATAAAGAGTAGCAAAATATATACTGAAGCCCTTAATTTCTGTTGTCAGTTGTTGTGGGTAGCAATGCCCATTAAAACCTCGTATTAAGCGATATTACATTCAATACTACACACGGGAAGTATACAAATGTACGGAGAAAAGAAGACGAGAAACCTTCATCTCCTTGGCGATCCATTACAACAGCCTTCGCGCAGGCGGCACGTCACGTGGCGAGAGGAAGTTTGGGGGGGGGGGGGCGATGGCGGCGTCGCGGCGCCACCGGATGCCGCGTGACGCTGCCATTAGGTCGCGCCGCCGACTGTCAATGCGCCCAGCAGGACACCTCGGACGTCGGCTTTGCCGTGTTGGCGCCGGCAGGACGACTTAAGACGCTCGGGTCTCGTTCTTCGGTGTAAGAGACAAGGCTCTCAACTGGCTTAGCGCCTGCCTCGCGGCGTTTGGACATCACGCGGCGGTCTTCACGCGGAGCCAGTCGCTGGCGCCACCGAGAAGTGACAGCTCTTCACACGCAGCCAGCGCCGTCCGCCACTGACCGCGAGAGGTGGTTTCGAGGGTCACACCGCTGAGGGCGCTGGCGGTCGAAGTGCAGCCAGCAGTAGAACGAGTAGAACTGTGTTCTGCTGACGGTGGCGCGGACGCGCGTCTGTGCTGCTGCTGGCGGGAGTTGGCCTCTGATCGGCACAGCTGTGTGACTCCGCTTGCTTGTGTGAATACCTCCATTTAAACCGATGTGTTGCCAGCAGACGCTTCACTCGGATGCGCTCCTGAGTGACACCGCTTTATATCTTGCCGCCGTAGTGTTTTGTGCGAACAATAAAGCAGGTAGTTGTATCCGCAGATTTCCTACCTGCAGAAGCCAGGTTTGCGAGCGCGGCTTGTTCATATACTATGCATAACCCTCATGGCATAAAATCATGTATTTACATTACCATACCGGAGACTGTGATATCCTTGGATCATGGATCACCTCAACATTGAGGCTCGGAGGGAAGATCAGAATAGAGGAAAAGAAGGTTCACGCCTGTTCCATTGCTGCTGATCACAACAGCGGGTTCTCAACTTAACTAGGCAGTGGCAGACCTTTATCCGTTAATTAAGCAGGTATTGAAAATATGTACCGTTCAAATCGAAACACAGGACCTCCGGCTTCAGTTATGGAAGAAGCTTCACGTATGGGCCCGAAAATAGATGGGCTTTTGCACTTCTTTCAACGTTGCAAAGTAATGGGGTATGGTAGTGGGATGTTGAGTTTTATAAAAATAATTAAGGTTGATATCGTCTTAGTCAACATTTTTATTCGTTAGAAAAGCAGCTTCCATTACATATGTTATTAATTCGAGAAAATTTGTATGGGAGAGAGAAAAATTTCTGATACCAGGTTCCGTATTGCTAGCTCCTTTCTCTGCGCCAGCCTTATTATTGGTCGCGACAGCCTTGTTAGCAGAACTCTACAGCGCTCAGTGGACGGAAATTCGTCCTATTTTGCGTGCATTGAATTGAATCGCAATTATTTAAATATATTCTATACAAAACTTCATCGAAGTTAATGTACATAATAAAATGTAATACTTAAATTGCAACGCTCCATTGGAACCAGCAAAGGACAACGTCGCAAATCCAGAGAAGTTTTTCTTTCGTTCACGATCGCACTAACCTCTCTGTATTCACTAACTTTGTTAGCGCAAAGAGCAAAAGTGCTGTGCGTTTCCTACAGCTGCTTCTTACTCAGATGGTAATTCGTTTTTTGCTGCCTACCTTCTTTCTCTGAACAACTGCATCCTCTTAAGGTAATTTCTACCTGCCTTCGTCGAAAGTAGGGAATTTCCTCAAGCGGCAGATCGATCAAAGGCTTGGCTTGCTCTCTCCCAGAGTGCTTTTCACGCCGACCCGCCCTCCGCTTAACAATGGGGGCTTCCTGTTTGTAGAGAGTTGCGTTTTACGACGTTGTTGGGCGGCTTTGCGTTATTACTCGTCGAAATACTCCAGTCCCTGCGATGGACGGCCTCTACAGCCCAGATGACGTTACACTGTTGGATGAATTCTGCATTGTTTTCGCAGCAGTGTTTAAAAAAAAATATTTTGTAGCCAGCTCACAGAACAAAATTTATGTACTTCCGGAGGTGAGGAATTGCAAGACAGACACAAACCGCTCGGCACCCGTCAAGTCAAGCAGCTAGTTCTTTTGAAGGGAAACTAAAATTATCTGAAAAACAACTAAAGTTATACGGTTTCAATTAGATTATTTAGAATTTCAAATTTTTTGTTAATATATTTTAAAAAATCATTTAACGAATGTTAAAGAAAGGAATTGTCTAACCAGCATGTGTCTTCTTCAATCTTATTAATTGATTTACTTCATTTTCCACTCACAAATTCCCTTTCTCGAAAGATTTACTCGTTCAACTAAATTCCACCCGGTCTACCATCACTCGCTTCCTTGCCCTTCATCGCACGTGGAGCTGAGAGTTTTTTTTAAAATTTTTGTTTAATTTAAGTAAAATATCTCGACGTCTTCCCTGTCAAGTTGACTGATGCCACATCAGGAATCGCCTGTGTCGGAGAGCCCCCTCGCTCCTGGACTTTTCGTCGCTTCTCCCAACCCCTCTGCGTTTCGATTTCGCCTTCCCCCCGCCCGGAAGTCTGGATTTATCCCGGCGATGAAAGTACGCCTGGCGATTGAGAGGGTTGCTCGCTGGATGTGTGGAAACGGGAACGAATCTGGAAGATTGGTGAGAAACGTTCTTACTTATTGCAAAGGAACGATGCAGTTTTGGGCGTGGTGCAAGAAATATAAATTGTCGGAAAAGTGGAAGTGAGCCCCGAAAAAAAGGAAACTTGTTACAGTATCATGGATCTGGTATACTCCATCGGTTTTTTTAATTTATTTTTTAAAAAAAAAAAAATTTTAATGAAATAAGTCACGATTCACATTGCGTCATGTTCAATTCATGTGTTAGAAATGTTCCTGGTTTGTTTAAATACTTACTACTTCATAGCTTCTGTAGTTTCGCGTGTCCTAAATTACTTCACAACTATTTAAATTATTAATTAAATATGGTTCAAAAATATTTAAATTAGTCTTCTGATCATCTATTAAAAATGACATGAAACTGATCTTGCATGATGTAAGCCGAAAACCTGCCACAATTTGATACTAACACGTTATCAAACTGTAAAACGTTAAGTGGATCCTAATTCTTGAACCTCTTCAATTATGCCAACGCTGTTTTTGACGGCGAACCAATAAAACGGCAGATGCTGTTTTATTGCCCGCGAGGTTTATCACCAAAACCGGCTCGCCTGCTTAAATCCATCTTCCCTCATTACAAATTTTGAGCGATCCGATCACGCCAGTTTTTCCGCCGCCCGGAATATACTGGGACCCAGCGGGCGACTAACATGCTTGGCGAAAAGGACCACCGGCGACTCGACTAGGTGGTCGCGGGTAAAAAGTGCTTTGAAAGATCGCGGAACCTTCCACAATTCCCTCTAGAGGCACGGAGCTTCGAACACTGGATCCAATTCTCTGAGAAACACTTTTTTCACTGAAGGTATTTTTGTGGGCAATATTTTGTTCTTTAGTAGTCACTGGTACCTTAAAAATGGAATGTTGCTTTTGTACCCAAAATGAGTTGAGAGTAATTAAAGTTATTAGTGATATTAATTGCACAATTATTGTTAGACTGCAGGGGAAAGGATTAACAAAATAAAATGCACTAAACTGGGATTAATTTAACAATATAAACATAGTATCGTTCGTAGTATTCGCATTAATTAGTAAATATTTACTTGAATACATTTTTCTGCAAAGAACTTGTTGATCAAAAATTTTAATGCTTTTACTCATCGAATGCAGAAGTAGCTTGTCATATCTTGTGTACCTCGGATAAGATATTTCTTGGGAGCTTTTCAATGCATTATTTCGACACTTGCTTTTGATGACCAATTTTGGATTATTAACGAGAACATTCCAATGGTTTATAAATAGTTTATATAATTAGTACGTGTAAATTATTGTTGTTTGGAAACTTTAAGAACGAGTTGGGATTGGTATTGAATTTATAGATTAGATAGTGAAAGTTGAGAAACGTTTCAAACGAGTCATCTTTCCCTAGGATTCTGGATATGTTGTGTAGAGAAAGGGTCCGACATTAGTCAAATTTGATTTTTCACATATATACTTAGACTAAGATACGTTTACATAGGCATTAGTATGACATTAATGAACGTAAGTAACAAAGAAACGATCGTAGAGTAATCATAAAAGGTACTGACGCACCTCTGTAACGTATGCAATACTCCCCGTAGCCTCAACAGGAAGCGAAACCCGTTTTCGTATACGAAGCACACGCAGGTATCCGGTCTTTCAAGTCCGAATACGCAATCGACAATTGCCCCTGCCCCTGCCCCTGCCTGCCTGCTCGTACGGGCGTGCTCTGTCCGCAGGCTGACAGTCCGGTCCATAATGGCATCTTCCTCTCATCGTAAATACCCCTTAATGCATTTCATCAGGCGGTGAGCCACAGCCCGCAGCGCCTAAACCCTTTGATCGGTGCACGGTTTTTTCACTAATCGGCGCCTTTTTCTTTCTTTCTCTTTTTTTTCTCCAGCTAGGAGAGGGTCCGCAGACGTACCTCGCCTAATGCATGCTCAGAGGATGTCCCGCTATTCTAAGCGCGTGCCAGGAAACTGCAATTGGGCTCCGTTCTTTTGCAAATTGTTTCGTACAATCTCCGAAGGAGGAAGGTTTTTGCTTAATAGAAATATTGGCTAATGGCCCCAGCGTTGCATGAATTTCAAGATTTCGTTTGTCCCGTTGTTCAGAAGATCAGTTACTCCGATTGTAGAACAACGTGACCACAAAATTAAACAATCATGACAATCGAACACCTGTTACCATGTACTTCATAAAATAAGTCGGTTTCTTCATAATAATCCCCAGTTGCTTGAATTTTTTTTAAACTTCTGTCGACACATCAGGCGCGTTAATTTCGAAGAATTCTTTGCTCTAAATTTGCATAGTGAAGTTTCTTTGCGTTGTCGCGCTTCGGTTATTGAACACAAACGAGATGGGTTTCTGGAAGGGAGCGTTGCATTTCTACGACACATGGCGTTCGGAAGATACCAAAGAACTGTTTCAACAGACGGTATGTATTTAGTAGTTATTCTGTTTACTGTGGTCGGTGGAGCTGGAGTGCTTACTCAGCGATTTCTCTAGAGTGGTTCGACAATTGACACAGGAGAGATTCCATTGCGGAGCCGAAATGCGAACAGGATATTTTCTAGAACTAACGGTGGTCACCAGATATCAGTTCACATAACTGGTGTGGAAATTTATTGCAAACGATAAACCTATAAAACATGTTTTCCTACCTGACATCTGGTGAAATATTAGGTGTGTTAAAAGCTCGCCATCGTGTAAATAGTCATACCAATAAGAATACACAATAATATACCAATAAACCCAAACTTTCTCAGAGTGAAGATAGAGAACAGTACCTCTTTAATGCTAATGTTTAGTCAGAAAAATTATAAAAATGTAACGCAATCTTGGAAATATAAAGAGAAATAAAACTTTTGGGAGTGATAGTTGCAACAATAAGACAAATCTTTGAGGTAGAATAGTGTTGCAAGGCCGTCTGATATTTTCGTAACTGTTATGTCCAAAGTATTTTTTTCTCTTTGGATTTTAACATTACTTATAATTTCTTGGTTGCTTCCTTTATATGCAGAGTTTGTAAAATACAAGAGGCATTCAAACATGATAGTAGGCCGAGATCTTTCCTGTTTTAATAGTTTCGGTTATTGAAAGTGTGAAATGTGAATAAGAGCTTGTGTATTTTTATAAATATTATATATTCATAACAATTTTTCCCAATAAATTTGTAATGTAATGAATTTTATTTTATTTTATGAAATACAACAGTAAAATGTAAAATGTCAGTTTTATACGCGAGTGTATGTTGTACGTTGTATCCTTGCTGTATTTAATCTTCAACGTGACACTTGCTCAGGAGAGTTCGTAGTAGGCAATATATTAATTAATCAGAACTCGTCCCTTGAGGCTCGCCCTCTAGGGAGTAGGCTGCCGGAGCGACGAAGTCCTGTGTTCGAAGCAGCGCAGTGCGGCGCTACCCGCCCGCCTGCTGACCACCGACGGCCGTTGTGCTGCGCGGGGCTGTGTGCTTAACGGGGCCCGGAATTACAAACACATTAATGGGCGATGCGTGTGGACTCCGCCGCTCCTGGAACCCGGTCGACGCAGCGGTCGAGTGGATGGTCGGCGGGAGAGGGCGGATCGATGCTGTGGATCACCGCGTGGACCGCCGGCGGCAACGGTAAACGCTTCGTGTGGCCGCGGGGGAGCGGCCGGGCGGGGAGTCGGCGTACCTGGCTAGGAGACTGCAAGAAATTTCCAACGTTCAAACGCCCGTTTCTTTTTATAATTATTGTCACTTTTCATGATGCCACCTGTTATTATGTCTAGCGGAATTGAGCCTTCTTTTATAATCGGAGTGCTGTATTAAAATTCACTCAGGATGTGCAGCTGCGAATTGAATGAGAGCTGGTTACTAAGAGGGCATGTAAATTTAACTTAATTGAATTGTTTATTTGTACTAATATTATTTTGTAGCAAATACTTATCTTTAAAGATGTTATAGCTTTCTTATAACGTTTTTCATAGTTTCTTTCGGTGTGTCTAATAATTTGACAGTGGAGGTTCTCTTACACTGTCATAAATAATGAGTTTTATGGGGAAAGTGGGTGAAATCAGGAAGACAAAAGTATTTTTCGTCTTCCCTGCTGAAGAGTTCGAACTGAGCCATTGGTGCCTGTGGGTATTTTGGAATCAAAATTTGAAATTTGAATAACATAATTTTGTAATTATCGAAGGGGAATGATACAAATTTACTCTCCTTAATTACTATTTCAGTTCAATTAATATTCTACATACTACAAATTGTAGTGGGTGCTCCTTTTCAGTTGCTGAAGGAACTTTATTACATATACTGTACACTGGGGACGTCAGTGATTCTTCAATATTCCATGGAGTTTGGCCTCCTAATCGTCCACTCTTCCAAATTCTTTTGTGCATATTCTTCCTCCTTATCTCTCCGCGCTTCTGAACTTCATTTTCACCTTTCTTTGTATCATCTTCTCCATCCCACTCTTTCTCTTTGTCCTTTTCTCCCCTGTTCGATCTCGGCTCTCTTACTCTCCTTCCCCTCCTTCCTCCCTGGTCTTTCTCCTTCCCCTCCTTCCTCCCTGGTCTTCCTCCTTCCTCTCCTTCCTCCCTGGTCTTTCTCCTTCCTCTCCGCCTCGCGTGCAATCCACACCACCTCTTTGTGCTGCGTGTTTTTCTCCCCCGCCTACTAATGGCGCGTCCTTGCGGTCGCGTGTCCGCGTTCTCGTCCCGCCAGCGGTCGCCGAGTCCTCTGCCCAGCGGGGCCCTGGGCGGTGGGGCGGCGACGACTAAAACCCGTACCGGTCCGTCTGGCCACGCTTGCTTCCTCGACGCGCCGATCCGGATTTTTCAGTAATTCGGCCGCAGGAGCGCCGGGGCCGTCGTCGTGTGCGAGCGAGGGCGCTGCTCTGGCGCGCTCTATCTCGCGGTGCAGCGGGTGCCGGAGCGGCGCGGTCGTACCGGGTCCTGGCCGGTGGCGGTTTTGTGCTGCTCGCTCTGTGATGCACCGGCTATTCACCGTGGAAAGTCATTGCGGTTGGCCTCTGGACGAGACCAGATGCTGGCTCCTTTGCGGAACCTCTGCCTGCCTGCCTGGCGGGCGGGTGTCTCCTTCTGTAATGCGCTGGCTAGTGGCTGGGTTTTAGATCATTGGAATGTCTTTGCGCTCGGACCTTTTCGTGGAGGTCGCGGAGACAACCTGCCAAACGCTTCTTCCTTCTGGGGGCCACCTGCCCGTGAAGATGCACCGACCATCTTCCGATTGCAATGTGTAATTCTCTTTAACAAAACAACCTGTTGCAGCGGCCTAACGGTAGACTTTTTTTACTAGTCCAGTCAATTTTAATTCTTTGATTCGTACCTTCCGTGGTAATGCTATTTTATCTCCCAAGTGTTAATCTCATATTTATTTGTGTTTAGCCGTTAACTACCGGATATTTTAACTGTCTCCCCTTGGCAGTGTCGCAGTGGGCAGGCCAGCTCCAATACGGTCATCTGGTAGGGAAGGTAGAGGCGAACGATGTTTTGAGGCTGTCTTTTTGCTTGATATACATTAATCACCGAAAAACCTGCGGCCTGGGGTATTCTTACCTTTTCCCCCCTCGGACGCGATGGTGAAACTAGCAAGGCGGTGAGCTACCGCGCTCGGACCTCCCGTCCGAACAGAAGCTTGCGCCGGGGAGGGGGAGTCGAGAGGTTTTTGCCTCTCCAGCAGCTGTTGTGGGATGCACCGGCTGTGCTGTCTCATCGGGCCAGGCACGTGGCGAGGCGAGGCGAGTCAGCGCCGGGGCCGGCTCGGGAGGCCGCGCGGTTGCCGCCTGTTGGGCGGCTTTGCGAACAGCAAGTGTTCTTGATCGTGTGGGGTCGCCCACTTTAATATTTTTTGAATTTTTACATGTGTATGCACATGAAAGGATCCAAACAAATTGAGTTACAGGGGCTTTAAGATACGTAGGAAGTATGAAGTCGTCGGTATTGTGGGTAGCGTAGGAAATGCTGAATATTGCGCCAGCCAAATGAACCAAATGCCAGCTGCCAAATGAACCAAATACCAATTGCGCCAGCCAAATGAAATATCATGTCAAGACTTATCACATTCTTATTTTATAACAAGTAAATATCTCATATCGGGAAATCGTAAAATAATTTTCATCGTCAATTCGTTAACATTTTTTTTGTAACAGTGAAACTAAAAAACTTGTGAAGAGAAACAGATATCCGGCTAGCTGCGTGCGTAGCTTACTAATGTGTACCTGTCATAAAAAGGCGAGGAAACAAAGAGGACACGATTGACTCGAGATAGGCAGTACCGCACGATTGTGCATTCTGTCACGTTTGGCGGGGCTGTGCTATGAGCTAGGGGGGACGCCGCGGAGGAGAGACGTCGCGCGATGGTCCAGAGGGGGAGGGGGGCGAGGGGGGCATTGGGGCCCGCCGTGGGCGTGACGCGGCGCCTGGGAATGTCCGCTGGCCCGTTAGGCACCGCCGTTAGCCCCGCCGCGCCGCGGCGTCGCCCGTTCTCGCTGCCGGTCCAGGCGGCGACGTCGACGCTGCCGGCTCGCTTAGGTGTGGGCCCTTTTGGCACTGAAATTGATTGTCGGGCGTGTCGACTGCTATGTTAGTGTAGTGATTTTTTTTTTGTTTCGACGTGGCGGAGTTCTTCCCTTGTTAAATGTTGGCATCCGGCGTTGGCATACATGTTGACCGGGCGACGTCCTCCTCCACGTATCCCCCCTCCGGCAGGGCACCGTCCCAGCCGGGAGAAGCTCTAAGTTACCGATTGGTCTTCGGACGTGTGATTGTGTAAGGCATGTATGTATACGCGTGTGTGTGTGAGGGGGAGGAGGGAAGGGTAGGACAACGGAAGAGAAAGGAAAGATTCGCGTTTCGTGGATCGTGTGTTACGGAGTTCTGCTTCGGCATTTGCCTGTTACTGAATGGAGAAACCTAGGAAAACTAGGTCACTAGAATTCTCGTCCAGACTGCAGCTGAGTTCGATCTTCATAAGTAGCTAGTGTCGAAAATCCGCCTGTCTGGGCTCGAACCGTATGACCTGCCGATTCGAAAAGCTGCAGAGACAACGCTTACATAACGCCAATGTTCATAAAATTTTGATTTGACATTACAGACTCGAGGTATAGACGACTACTGTCAATTTAGGTAATACATACAGTTTGTAACATACCAAGGGGTAACATAACATTATAACGTTCATATATTGGATATTGGGCAATACTGGTACTCCGGAGATTGTACAATATTGATCGAAATGGGGGATGTGTAAAACTGCAATAAATACTCCTTGAATGAAAAATGCATCACTTTCTTCACACGAGCATTTCGACAAACGTTCGGTGGGAGCTCTGCCGAAAGGAGGCATTATCACTGCCTTCCAATCGCGCGGTGCAGGGCTGCGCGTTCGGGGCGCCTGGCGCTACGCCGCCGCCACCGCGTGAGCGGTGTTCCCCAAGGCGCCGCCGAGGGTCCCAATTTACGGCGCGCAGGGGACCGGTGCTGCACCAGGGGACGGGGCGGGGCGGGGCGGCGCCTGGTTTACGGCGCGGCGTTCCCCTCGCGTGCGCTCCCCCGGGCGGGAGGGAGATGACGCGTGCTCGCGCGCCGATTTCCACGGGATTAGGTCGCGGGCGCGTCACGCGGTGACGTGGCGCGGGAGGGGAGGAGACGTGCGGTTCCGCTGTGAAACGGTCGAAGACGGTGTTTTAGGAGAGACCTGAGGGGGCTATCTGCGCTTAGCAAGTAATCTATGGAATACCGCCTAGGTCGGGTTCTTCCTCGGTTTGGAGAAGTCTAGCGGCCATTGGTTTTCCAGGTTTTCTTACAGATACCTGGCGAATGTCGGAGCAGTACCCTAACAAACGGTCAAAGGACCACTTTCCTTCCCCTTGCTTGATGTACCCCTTACTGCTCCTCTCGCAGTAAAATGGGCTGAGGAATGAAAGATATAGTTCTATAACTCATCAGATAAGGTGGAATAAAATAAAGAAATGAGTCACACACACACAAAATAGCCAATTATCGATAATTTAAAACGCGTGTGTTTGGAGATTTACAAATATGCAATATTCAGGTGTTGTGACATTTGTATGAGTGGCATTGTCGGATTATTCTTTCCTTCTAACCTTATTCTTTCGTCGCGGAGAGCTTGTAGCTTTCCAGACTCGTATAATGTGTTGACTTCGAAAAAATGTAACTGATCCATTAATTCTGTGGATGTTTATCACTAATCCAATCGTAGAAGTTTCAAAATCGCCTCAGTCGAAACTGTTGGGATATTACCCATAGTAAACGTAGTCTCAGCCTGTTAGTGAATGTTCATTTCACTGATAAATTTCACTCGACATGGGACTGCGTACGAGTTCATAAATATTTGGCTTCCACCATGCGTCAGTCATGAATAATTACTCTCCAGATGGTGATAGATGAGACGACTAAGAAATGTCCTGAATTTGTAGTTTAGCTCCCCAGAAGCTCGTTCAATCTTCTTCAAATTCTGGCAGTCTCCACCCAGCGATCACATATGCTACGAGAAGTTTTGGCTGTAAAAAGTAAACAAGCATGTTCTGTCTGGAAAGCATATTAAGATTTTTTACTCACATTTTGGGCTTACATAGTTAAACTAAAACGTTGTTTCGAATACATTTAAAACTGATCGCTTTTATATGAACTTTATACTAGGATCACTTCTTACAGTCACTTGCTGCTGATAAATCTTTTGTTTGAAATACCCCCTCAAGAATTTCACAGTGGTAATATTTAAGTGCAGAATTTCTGATCATTGAATTGCAATCATTAAAGTGCACTTGGTGACCATAAGTGCATTTTTACGATAAGAAGAATCTTTGTATGATGCTTAAGTATGCCAGGATCGCTATTACGAATGAGTATTACTCAATTACTTCATGAAAGAAATAACGTTTCTGATCAATGCTTATATACTCCTTAAGTCTTGTCAACACTTAATGAAATGCGGGGTGTTTAAAACATAAGCAGACTTCAAATGTGTACCACCAATGAACGACAATACATAAAGACGCCTACGACAGATCATTGTATAGAGCAAAATTCATGGTTCTGGCACCTTTACTGATTACATTAGGAGGTATAGCACTGTGGCCACTATTCCCGTGATGGTAACAGTCTTCGATAGTCGATTGTCTTCGATAATATAAAACTCCAAGCGCTATGTGTCTTTCTGACGACAAAAGAAGGCAGTTGTTCTGTGGTGCACCAAGGTCACAAGATCTGCAATCGTAGTCATCAGTATATCGTGGCGTCATATCATGGATGCGCTACGGTGGCTTTGAAGAGCTCCTTGTGGATCCCCAACTGCCGCACAGTGAGTGGGAGCAGCGGCGAGCACGGCGCGGCACGCCCGCAGCTGTCTCTCGCTCTCGCCCACGCAGCCACCCGCCCACGCGCGCTTCCGCGACGCCGGAAATTGGGTGGCGCGGCATAAAACATCCCTTCCCTCCCCCTCCCGTCCTTTCCCTCTCCTCTCCTTTCCTCCACCCGCTCGCGACTAATTTCTGACGAACGGCTGCAGCAAATGGATAAATGGAACAAATGTGGAGCGGGCGTCTATTCGATTAATTTGAACTACACCAGTAGTAGTAGTGCCAGGGGAAGCGAATCAGGGTAAGCCGTATCTGTATTTTCATGTAAAATGCGTAGGAAATTTCATCGTGTCTAGTCTCGGTGAAGTTTGCATAATCGCGGTCCTCCCGACTTGGGAAAGCACGAGCAGTTATATTGGTCCTGTTGTAAACCAGTCATATTAGCCCCCGTTAAATTGGCGATTTTTTTTTGTTTCCTTAACAAAACTATCTTACACATAACAAACTCTCAAACACATGCTCCCTTTCTCCTTTCGCATTAGCTGTTCCACACAGGGAGCAAAGGTTAAAAACGACACAACTAAACAATTTTCCAATAAAAATGTAGCAGATATTTTACATTTTTTTAAACTTACCAAATTGTCTTTCACTTAACGAATAGAGTACATAATGTAGGGTCTACTGAAAGATCTCGCGTTTTCGTGGAAATTAATTATAGGTAGAAACAGAACTCAATTTTTGCTAAGTGTACATGTCACCTTCCGAATGTGTGCTCCTCAACTACCCCCGCATCTCGCTCAACTTGTGCCCCGCGCCCCTCCGCCGCCCGCGCTGCAGCTGGCGCGCCGTACCACATCGCCCCGCGTCGTCCGCCTCGCTCCACGGGTCGCGGGCTCGTTCTCCCGCCCCGCGCGCTCGCTCCGCGACGCTGACGAAGTATCCGCGTTTGTCAACCGCCCCCGCCCACGCCCACGCCGCCCCGCCGCCGCGGCAGCGAGAGGGAGACGGAACGGCGCCGCGGCTGGGGGAGCGGGGTTGTTCCTATTATCGTAACAGATTGAAACGGATGTAAGGGCGGACAGGCGGAACGCGTATTTGACGACGGCGTGTTTCCATCGCGAATTTATGAACACACGGTGTATTAATGAATTTATGGAACACACAGTGAACTGTAAACTTATGTTTAGGAAACTTGATTATGCACTGCAATTATTGCGCGGTAACTTAAAGTGTAAATTACGATTTTTGTATTTTAAAAATACTTTCGTTGTTGAACGATGCTTTTATCAAAGGTTCTGTTGAAAATGTGAAGCACCATTTCTCCTCTAGAAATTAATCAGAATTGAAATAATGTTACTTTGTGAAACGCGCGGTAAATGCTGAAGTTATTTAGGAACGTTTGCTATTGTACACAATGCGAGAATACGAAATTCCATTGTTTAATAGTTTAAGCAAATGCAGTCTTTAATACTTTAAACGCAAACGTCAATAATATTTAAAAGGACGCTTAAAAACAAATGTCTTGATATCAAACACAAGAACAACAGCATGAATAATCTAGTCAAACTTTGATCCAACGTCTTGGATTCCGACGCCTTTCAGGCGAGTACTTTTTAGTTTCTTTGTGGAAAGATAACCTTAATTTCTAATTCCGCACGAGATGCTGGTAGAAGGAGACAACGCAGAATTTCAGAAGTGCTGTTCCTCACCCTACGACCTCGGAGAATAGTAGGGAGTACTAGTTCTCGTGTTGTTCCACTTGTAAGGCGGAGACCGGGCAGCTGGGCCGCGGGCGCTCGTCCGGTCGGGGGCCCGGCCGGCGCGGCAGCGCTTGCTCAGCTGGGGCCGCGGCGATGTTTGCTCGGACGCGGCGCGACGTCGCGCGCAGTGGCCCAACGCGCGCTTTTCTAGGCCCGCCACTAGTCTTCTCTCCCACACGGCGGCGAACCGGTTCATGGCTGCGGCCTTGCTGGTACCTGCTACGTCCCTCATGGGGACGCATATTAACCTTTATGCCCACACTTGCGGGCTCCTAGGTCTGTGATTAGCAGTACCACAAGGCCTTCCGCGATAATACACATACGTGAAAAGGGACAAACAATTGTACCCACGGTGGACTCGAACCCGCGACCCTTCGGATAGAGTCGCTGAGTCGCCACACGCTCTAGCCACCTCGGCCATCCAGGCCAGCGCCTTGCACAGTCAATTAATATTGTTACATTCCCTCGGAATAATTTTGTTCTCTCTTCATAGAATTATTCCTTCGTGGTTGCCATTCCGCTGTCTTCGCGTGAAACAAAAATAAAGCGTGTCATTTGTGGGTTTCGTTTCATCTCTGACCCTATTTAGTTTTTCAGCACTTGCAGAAAGAACGAACCTTAGGGGGGGAAAATGTTCATGTAAGCTCAGCTGAGCGCCAACAAAACATTTATATTTAAGAACAATACACAGATCGAGAATTGATTTTTCGTGTTTAAAGTCGGAAAATATACAAGCCTTACGTTTGTTTCTTAAGGAATCCGTTCTTGTTATTCTTTCCACCTGTCGTGCGCCGCTCCCGCCACTGTGCCCTGGCGACGGTGGCCGCGCTGCTGTTTGCTCACGCGCGGAGCCCCCCGCGGCAGCCGATAAGTTCGTCGCGTGTTCCTTTGCGTCGCGCAGCTGGCGCCGGACGGCACGATGTTCACGACTTGGCCTCCGGACGTGTCATCGGAATTAGGCGCTCGGTTTCAGGTCGAAAACAGCCTGTGTGTGGTTGAAGATGTCTGACGTGGCGTGTATGTAGCTTTTTGGGACTTCACGTAGGTACGAAATAGGTGTGGAGCAGCGCATCGCTCCGACTCATTCCACTATCCATGTCTATTTAGTTTGTGGCAAATTCATTAATCTTGAACTTTCTGAACGTACATCAAAAATGTGCGAAAACAAACAATATGAAGGTCATTTTAAATGAGGGGAAAAAAAGAATCTTCTCATCGAAAATGGTTAAATTCTGTAACACTACCTTCTAGACATGGCGTTGTATTTCATCTTGGAATTAATACTTTCGATCTGTTTAGTCAGGTAGATTGTCGACTTCTGTGTTATCTATTATTTTGTTGGTTCTATGACAGCTTACATGTTTGTTGGTTTGGTTTTCTACGTTTTAATCTCGGTCGCTTATCGCCGCGCCGGATCTCTGGAGTCGGGGCTACTTCGACACGTCCCCTACTTGCGCGCAGGCCGAGCGTATCTCGTTTCTCGCACCGTTTCCTCTGTCCGCCGCGATCTTCGGGCGATCCACTTCACTTCCGGTCGCCACGCCCCCGGGCCCCCAACTCCCACCCACTTCCACTCCACTTCACACTCGCTCGCCTCGCCTCGCCGGCCAACCCGGATCGTTTCCCGTCCGCGATCCCCTACGAACATGTGGACCGACGCACTTCTGTCGAACGAGCCTCGCACGTTGTGCAGCCGCCTAATCTCCACGGAATGCCCAGGCGCCGTCGTGGCCCACTTGCGCATCTGTTTCACGTGCGCTACGCATCCGCGCCGGCCGGCGCCCGGAAGACCCGCGCCCCATTGTTTCACGCTTCGCCCCCACCCCACCCCCACCCCCACCCCTCCCGGATGCCTCACAGCCCCCCCCCCTTCCCTGCTACGCTTGCCTTCGTTTCGCCTCCGGGACGGCATGCCCCCCTCCCAATCACCTTTTTATATTTAATTTACTAAATTTATTGAGACTTCAATTGAATCACCACTACATATGTAGAGAAGCCTTTCCTTATGTATATATATTACAATTGAGTTAACATAGGTTTTGTTTTTCATTGTAATTATTTTGGACTTCGTCTGAATTAAATATTCACCCCCCCCCCCCCCCGTCGCAAATATTTGTATCCGCCCCCGCCACCTTCCTCAGCCCCTACACCCCTCTCCAGTTTGATAACCATCGGAAGAAGATACAGATGTCGGTCTTTCGTTGAAAAAATTCCTCTTTTAAATATTAGAACATTTTGTTAAAACATTATGTGCTTTCGATTAGAAAAAAGTATTTTGTCTATGAGCTATGTCTTAGTTACTGATGTTTTTGTTTTGTTTTGGAAGCAATACAGAAGAGAAAATTAAGATTTGGGGATTAAAACTACTCTCTAGAAGGTTTTTCTTAGCATTTTTCTTCTGGTGATCTTGATTTTATTGACTACCAGATTCCACTTCGGCAGTGTTTATTTCATCAATTTCTTATATTTGCGATGTACATATATACCTCAAGTAATTATTACGTTCAGTAATAATTTCCTTAAAGATACTCTACATGAAACTGTCGAATCTTCAATGCGTTGTCTAGTTTCTTCCCTACGTCATGAAAGATAAAAATGCAGTTTCCGTAAGCCAAATGGCGTCGCTGTCTCGTTGAGGCGATGCGGATGCAAGTCGACGGTCGTTCACTGCAGCGCTTCCCTTCAATGAAGTTTCTTGCTCTTGACGAAGCTTTCTTGTCGGGCGCAGGTTATAAAAGTAATTTCCTGGTAGCTTTTCTCAAAGTTGGTTTCCTGTTTGAAGCTAAGTGCCATTCCCTTAATGTGCCTGCTATTTTAGGAACTTCGGCGTCTCCGTGAAATGTGGCTTTTACGTCGGGAGCCAAGAACCCTGTTTCCCCCTTCGGACTAGGAATTTTTCATAGCTCGATCCCGCAAACGACAAGCTTCCCCTCTTGTATTTCCCCTGAGATTTGCAGCCGCTGCGCCTTTCTTTCTTTCTTTTTAAACTAGAAGGGCTGTTTCTACACGAAGTGTAGCTTTTTTTTCTGCCCTTCTGCCTTCAACTTGTAATTCTTGTCCTTCAGGTTGACTTGTGTTAAAATGCTAGGCAGGCTTTACTTCCGACGTCTACTTAATAAGAGTTTGACGTCACTGCAGCCTCAAACATCACGACCACTGATTGTTTTTGAGCTAGCACTAGATTTTCCTAACGGTTGTCTTTTTATTTGAAATGTTCATATGCACCTTCCGTTCTTAAAACGTATAAGCCTTTTCATTTAATTGCCGAAGAGAGAGAAGAGAGAAAAGAAAGCTCCGAGCAATTATTATAACAACGGTAAATGTTGACTTCAAATGAATATATATTCCAAATTAACGTGAATTTCACTCGAGAGATTTTAGTGTATTTCTTGAATAATAAATATCTTTCGTTCTTCTATTCAAAGTCAGCCCGAGAAACCTAAGTGTCGTAAAATGTAATTTTAATTTTAAAAAAAGTCCCCGAAATTGATCATCTCCAGAAACCGAAAGAAAAGAGGTGGTTTACTGGCTGCACACATGTTATTACTATGCAGCGCTGTATATTAGAATAAAAAAACCGTAACTCGCATTAGAAGAAGACAGAAACGTTGTGCCCAAGGAGGGCAAAGCAGCTTTATGTTAAACGCGTGGAATTTAGAGCTCCATTGTAACTTCGGAGGTGGGACCTGCCACTGTTCTTCCACTGCTTCTTCACGGCTCACAATGGCGCTTCTCACACCCTTCCCGACCTTTGCCACCACAAAAGGACGTCGCTCGTGGAAGGTGGTGTCTGCCATGCGGGTCGAGATTTAATAAACGAGCAACCAGAACAATTATATTTTCCGCCGTAATGAGTTTTCGTGGGAGTAACCGGCGCCATAAAGGATGAGAGGAAGTGTGCCTAAAAGACAGGATAGTTTTGATTTCGCTAAACGGTTTGGGCTGCGAAGCTGCTGTCTCAGGGTGGAGTTCTTGTGTTTGTTGGTTCGCTTAGGTGCAATGTGACAGTGTAATAATCGTGTACTCCGTGCTGTGTTACACCATCACACACGACTTACATGAACGTGCGGAAAATTAGTGCCTTTGCCTTTTACAATAGTATCTACTTCCATTGCTCCAACAGTTTTAACTGTTTATGACCATTTAGTGTAGTACCTTATACATGCTTTTGCGTTTCAATTTTTTATTGCGTACATAATGAAATTTTCCAAATGTTATGTGTTTCTGGGTGCATAATACGTTTCCTAGGTTTTAAATAGCGAGTCATTGCTTTCCGAGTCCTGTTCACAAAAGTTACTGTTCAGATCCCGAAATATTACTGATCAAAGTTTGATAGTTATCCGTGAGTGACGGATATTGTAAAAGTGATTGCAATGCTTTCATTTGGAGTTTTTTTCAACTTTTTTTAGTGTATCCTACAATTAGTAATGAATTGTATTCGCAATTCTGTCCGAGTCCCCGAGAGTCGACCTATACAAGAGACTCGCTCTAGTGAGACAGCGCCGCGCCTGTGGCTCTGGGCACTACGCAACCCGCACAACGTGTACTGAACAACAGGAAAGCAGTGGGTCCTGCTTGCTAGTTTATCGGTCAAAGAAGCTTCCAATGCTACAGTTCGAACTGCAACTCATACTCCCACACTCCTAAGCATATTTAGTATATGGTCAATATTTAATCTCCGCGAAGTAACTACTTATATTGACATTCTATTTCCATTTCTCGAGGGAAATGACAAATCGTAAATAATGAAGGAAATTTTATATTTAAATCATTTAGTTTTTTTTTTAAAAAAGTAGTTTGATCTTTCTTTAGAACCAAATTTCGTGATTTTTATCTTCTTTAAATTAAATGTAGTATGTCTTAGAAGTGATTTCCTTCTGATAACGGGTTTTCTAACGTAAGTGCGAGTAAAAGTTGCCCGAGATGAATTCCAATGAATCCCGACGTAAATATTAAGGTAGTACAATATTTTTATTTGATTGTGGTTAAAAATTAAACTGTGTATATAAGTATATTTTATTTTAAGAAGTATCTCCGAGGATTTATCAACAATCAAAATCATCATGAATAAAATTACCAAATGGAACAATAAAGTTCTTATAAAGAAAATAAAGAATACGTTTATACCACACACGAGAACCAGGCCTAGGACAGAAATGGTACTTCACATGCATTTGATTCATTTCAAATTGTTAAAATTTTAATTTTCCATATCCATGTTTTAGCTCCGGCTAAAATTGTAAGTAATCTTTGTTATTTAAGATCTGCGTGAGGATGCATGCAACAAAAATATTGCGAAAAACCGTTCAATGATAATTGAATGAATACGCGTGTGCTTAAACTCTATTGTGCCTATAAACCTTGCCGGGTACAAGTATCTCTAAATAAAACCGTCCACTGGCGGAGCCGTGTTGCGCGTTGTGGTGGAGTGCGGGCCTGGCGCCCTCTCGCCCTCGCCGCCGGCGGAAGCCCGCGGCTCCGTCTGCACCCCTGCGGCGCGCTCCCCTCGAGGGCGGCGTTTTTGTGCGAGCGCTCGCGAGCGGGGGCGGGCCGCCTGGCCCCGGGCAGCGGCGACGTTGCCAATGCGGCTTTTCACGCCATAAATTTAGCCCTGCGCGCGTGTGTGTGTGTGTGTGGGCGCGCCGAAGGGCGACGCGATGGGCAGCTGTGACACCGCGCGCGCTTGTGGGAAGAGTTATGCTGCCTGCAGTTGCAGCGGCGAGGGTTGGTCGATGAAGCTGGCGGTCTAAACATGCCGCGCGGTAAATGAACTTCCCGGGGAGGGTGCGCCGTGTTTAGGGTGTACGTAGTGTGTGATGGAGGTCGCGTTTAATACAAGAAATGCTAAATAAAATAACCTTCAGAAAAGTTCATTTTATTATGTATAATCTAAGATGCGGAATAAGAAACAATGTTGTTGCTGCAGCTTTGAAATTATCCGGCTATCTTCTTTGATGCTTTTTCTATTACGCGCCACAGTGACACACGTTCCAATATGTTCACGTGTGTGGTACGGCATGTTTCAATACACAAACAGCTATAATAAAAAACTTTTCCTCGCTGTATTCCTTTTCAGTATGCCGCATTTCTCAAGTGTTTTGCCTAATATTAAGATTTTAACCTGTTAAATACGGCGAATTTTCTCAAGAGTTTTTGTTCTCGTCGTGGAGAAGTGCAGTGCAAATATTAATGACATAAGGTAACCAAAATAATTGGCTCTTCCGTGCACCATGTAGATGAAATACTTGTTCATTGCTAGACATATATATGTGTATGTATGTATGTATGTGTGTATATATATATATATATATATATATATATATATATATATATATAATATACTGCATAGTAAATGTTGCTGATAACAATTTTAAATAAATAAGTAACTTTTATCGACTGGAAAATAATTTTTATTCAACTACTGTTTTTTGTTGGCGCTTTGACGTCCATGTGTAACTTCATGAGTAATTATCCTCGTTTGTCTCAAATTCGTGTCGGCATCAGGGGTAGCAACCTGTCACAGGCACAGCGTGTGGGCCGTAGACCGCAGCGCCCGCCGGCCGCTGTGTGGGCGGGGGCCGTGCCTGTTCCACAGGCGGAGGAGTGGGAGGGTGGGCCGGCTGCGACCGCAACACATGTCGATCAGCAGGGCTCCGCTGTGGAGGCGCAGCAGACAGCCGCTGCCGCCGCACGTCATTCAGCGCAAACAAAACCGCAAAGGCTACGGATACAAGAACGCTCTTACGTAGATGATTTGTTAGTAAATCTTAAGTTGCGAGCCAAGCGCCCCAAGTTTCCTGAGTAGGTTAAATTTAAGTCAATTGAAGTACCACCCGCTTGCCGCACAAGTCAAAAATCTGCGAGTCGCATAATCATCCGGATCCACTGGCGGGGGATTACAAACAGCGCAGCACAGGTTTTTGTATCCCATAGGTTCTAAAGCGTCTGCTTTCTTCTAAGATGAGTCGCATAGGATGTATAATTTCCTTTTCCAGTTTGATCCACACAGTGTTTTAGATGCAAATTTCTTGCACGAGGGAGGCATGTGGGAACTCTGTTCCGATGGAAACTGTTCTTTAGGACCCAAAGTGAACTGCTTTCCATTTTAATCAAAGTAGCTGTTAAATGTTGCCAGAGAATTAAGACGTGCTTTTCCACGTTTTTGGAGTTTTACCTATTCTATTGTAATGAAAGTTGCATGAAGGTATCAAACGCAATTGGAATCTAAGCCACTCGTTATATCATGTAGTTCAGCCATTGCTTTCTCTCCGGAAGACGCTATATTGACATAGTGTGTACCCACACTACCCCACGTGTGCCATGCGCAGTCTCTCTGCGCGTGGCCCAGGCCTGGCGCAGCGCAGTGTTTACTAGAGGACTCGCGGAAGTGCCGGGCGCCCGTTGACAGACGTACTGCACACTCCCACAGGCTCTTAAGACCCATTCACAATGCAAACGCAAACATGAGTATAGCGCATAGATATAAACATTAACATAAGTGAGTTTCTAGTGGCTGTGAGTGGCTGTTTCTAGTGTTCTGGTTTACGAGTGGTTGGATGTGAGAATCGATTTCAAGATATCGACTGTATCCATTGCGCATATGGCGTTAGTTATGTCGACTTCACTCAAATTTCGATTCTCGATTTTGAGTTACCGTTCTGTGATTGGTTCATTTCTTGTCTTACTTAAGCAGAAATAGAGAAGCATGCAATGTTTAATTTAACGTATGACTAGTTGAGGATGGCGTTGCTAAGTTATCGCTCTTCAGATACCTGGGGCATCTTCTCAGCATCGGATATTTTCAATTCAGATAGCAATAATATTACCATAACTAATGTGCAGTAAATAGTACGAAATAGCATGTGAACGCTAGGTTAGTCTGCAATGAGACGTATCATGCAATATGACATTAAATTATGAGTTCAATTGCCGGATATTGTATTCATTTTCCTCCCCCTAACACCAATTATTCTAATGGGGTTGGCCCGGCCGGAAGATTCATGCCATGAAAACAAAGGAATAGTTGAGAAATTATCCGTACTAATTGCTAATATCATCAGGCGTAACTCCACAACTTGCCAACGTGGCTTGCTGGTGCCTGTAGCAAATTCACTTTGCTGTCTAAAGGCGACTCAACACATTCGTTATTCGGCGAGTAGCGAGCAACCGTTCGCCAAATCCCAAATAGTGAGGGTGGGTTGCTTGTTATTTGCTGAGTGACGAACATTCGGTGTTCGCCCTACCCACCGCCTGACTGTCTTTAGGGTACATCAAAGGAAGCGAACATTCTCCGAACACATAAGCTGTTCGGGATTGGGCGAGCAGTAGCTTTCTGCTCGGCGACTACCGAACGCTTATGTATTCGGCAAATGTTCGCTCCCTTGACACGCGGTAGGTAGGGCGAACACCGAATGTTCGGCGCTGGGCAAATGGCAAGTAACATTAATCGGGATTCGCCGAATGCCGCATGTGTGGCGCCGCCTTAACGCGAGGCGTACTGTCAGGTTTGCCTGCGTTGGAGGTACAGCCCGTTGTTCCCCCGCCCGGCTGTTGCGCGAGAGGCGACGAATCGGCGCGTGTCTGCCGACCTGAGGGGAGACGAAGCTGCCACGAGCATATTGGCGAACGCGTCTCCCCCTCGCGTTGGGGCCGACGCGAGTATTTCATCTGCAGTCATCGGTTTCCCCTGTTCGCCACTCGGCTCGGAGCAGCTCGTTTAGGAAACGCGGGGTGACTCATGCTCTACGGAACCGCAGTATTCCGAGAGTCAGTTTTCGTGAAAAAAGTAATTGTCTTCTTGAAACGGTTCCACGTTTTTGAGATATTTAGAAGAAATTTATTTTTAGACGGACCGGATGAATTATCAGAGAAAATCTGCGCAAGCTATCCGAACACACACGGATGGTTTCGAGGACTGAATTACGATAAACAGTGTGCGTAGAAAGTGCAATGCATTGATACTCTTGTAAAATTAAAGGGAGCAGAGTAATTTACTTCATTTACGGCACTGACTTGTTTCAAGTGGCCTTTCTAAAACTTCCTTCAAATTTGCGAATTTTCTTTTCTGCGCCTGTATCGCTCGTTAGTCAATGATAAAAAGATCCATTGTTGATAAAGCCCTAAAGTTCCAGGACGCGCTTTCTCCAGTCACTGGATGTTAGCCTAATTGGAGCCTTTCCAAAGGCAGACCAGCCCTGCGGTGTGTTGCTGGGCCTGTCCCCATTAACCCAATACCGGGAAGAAGTTGGAAGAACGCTCGCGTTTCCTAAATATATCGCCCCCGCGAGCCCCCGCCCGGACAGCTGCGTGCGTCTGGGGGACCCCTATCCCCTCGTCACCCTTCGAAGTGGCAGGAGAGCTCCCACCCCCCACCCGTTAGAGTTATTCCATATTTAATATGAAAAAATATATTTATTATATTATTGAAAATAATTTTTAAAATGTACCCTTACATATACTCAATTATTTACACTCAGAATATTGCCGTGCAGATTCGTGTTTGCCACATAATATGTCAGTATAAAAGCTGGGGCCCAAAAAGGTATTTTTACTCGCATAGTAAATCACAGATGCCACGAGGGTTAAGAGGTTAATAAACCAGTCGTTTTGAGAAAACCACATGCGCTTATATTAATTAATTGACGAAATCGAGAGCGCCGTGCTATGACCGCCGCCGTTCGGTCCCCATCCGTTCCACCTTCCCGCTCCCCGCGGGCGCCGCTCCCAGCGCCAGCCTCCGGAGGCTCGTGCTTCAGGACGCGTGCTTCCGGCGCGTCCATCAGTTCAGGCTGCCACCCTGCAGACCCTCACGGGCGCCGTCGCCAACTCCGCGTGCGTGCGGTGGGCAGCGCAGGGGACGAGCAGACGGTTCTCCGTCTAGGAGCGCGTCTCCGGGAAGGGGCACTTCCCTCGCTTCCCACGTGTTGTGGAAGTTACGCTTGCAATCAGAGAAGTAGAGAGAGAAGTCAAGTGCAAGTGTAGTGAGTGAAATGTATTTAAAAAGTGTATTCATTAGTTAAAATTTCCATGCAGAGACAGTCATAAAAACGTAGATGTTAATTGCCTGTTATTATTGTCAATTGTTATATTATATCACGATCACTAGTATTATTATTAATTATTATTATTATTATTATATATTATTATTTTTTATTTTTTGTTTTGTTATTTAAGGTCGCATCAACTACTAGGTCATTAGCGGACCACTATTGCTTGTAACGGTATGATAAACTGTGGGTTGACACCGATAATGATGATGATAGGGGGTGAAAGGACGAAACCACACAATACAACCATGCCACGAGGCCGGGACTCGAACCCGCGCATCCTTCGGTCCGAGTTCGCTACGGCACTTACTGCTAGCGATCTCGGCCACCGGATCGGCTTATTATTAGTTTACTATTATTACTATTACTATTGTGACGTTCATGGAATACTTCACAGCGACCACAGACACATAGCTTTCGGATAACAAATATATTTATTAACAAGAAAACAAACAATATTATACACTTAATAATCTAACTAAACCCTGCTCTGATAGACCTTCTATCCCCCTGATCGCGGGAGCGATCAAAAAACCCGATTGAAGATGGTTTTGATTGGGCATTTCGCCACTCCTACCTTTTGAAGGCGCCACAAAGCCTAGCTTCCGGACCGGAGTCACGCGGCGGACCCCAAAGTCCGTTTCTGCGCACCAACCGGCTGGTTTCCTCGATACGCAGGAAGCGATTCTTATCCGATTAGAATCGGCGTGAATCGTGGCACTCAACCACTTCTCTCACCTCGGAGCACGCACACAGCACTCGGCTCCCCCGGTGACCCGCAAGTCACCCCAAGCGACATAAAGTCCGCAGGCTTCGTTCAACTAATGACTCCAGCTCGCGAGCCGGCTCGCATATGGCACCGTCTACGCCACAGTTTTGTGCACACGCACGAGGTTCTCCCACGTCTCCAGAACCTGCCTACTGGCTCCGTACACGCTGTTAATAGGCGAGGCCCACGCTGACCTCCTACGTCACGCCACCCCCTCGCTTGTTATAACAGGTGAAAAGCTTGCTATTAAGCCGCGAAGACACCCAAAGCCTTGTGTCTCCCGTCTCCGCGTTCTTCCCTTTACGAAAAACCCTACTTCCTGTGGCGAGACTAATCCCAACCAAGCGTCCCCAAATAGATGCCATGAGGCACGCTGGGCTAAACGTTACACTATTATTACTATTACTAGTATTACTATTACTATTATTACTATTATTACTATTACCTATTATTACTATTTACTACTTATTACTATTACTATTATTTACTATACGATTAGTACTATTACCTATTATTACTATTACTATTATTTACTATTACTATTATACTATTACTATTATTACTATTACTATATTACTATTTATTATTTACTATCTACTATGCCTTAAAATATATAAAATTAGATTGTATTACTATTCCTAGGTGTAATACGTAAATTGTAGTGTTCTGCCACCAAGTTGTATACCTATCTTTTGCAGAAATAATAAATCTATCCATATACTCTTACGCGAACTCTTTCAGGGGGCGAGAGACGCTGTGGAAGCTTGCCATTAAAGCCCCCCCCCCCCCACACCACACACACACACACAAAACTTTTTTTCTTTCAAAATTCGCCTAAATAATGATGTGAAGAATCCGCAAAAATAGTGGTCACACAGTTCCCACCAGTGCATCAAGGGCGCCGAAAAAGTCATTTTCCACTTGGCCCCCTGGAACGTGGACCAGGAGAGGCGTGAGCAACGTACGGACATACATCAGACACGCAAGTTACTCCGCGAGAACGAACGGGCATACTCCACCACAGAAGTCAACAACGCAGGATAATAGGCGACATCTTAACCTTATTGGGAACTTACTTCGTCCCTCGCGCGAGGGCAGGAATTAAGGGAAACTTTGCACTCTTCTGCGTTCCTACGTCGGCGTCTGCAGGAAGACATTTACTTTTGCCTGCAGAAGTGTGGTTGGGC
>BOPP01000101.1:2463147-2509015 GCA_017312745.1 Gryllus bimaculatus
ATAATAATAATAATAATAATAATAATAATAATAATAATAATAATAATAATAATAGTGATAGTGATAATAATATAACAATTGACAATAATAACAGCATTAACTCTACGTTTTATGACTGTCCTGCATGGAAATTTTAACTAATAAATACACTTTTTAAATACATTTCACTTCACTACACTTGCACTTGACTTCTCTCTCTACTTCTCTGATGCACTACACTTCACAACACGTGGGAGCGAGGGAAGTGCCCTTCCGGAGACGCGCTCCTAGACGGAGAACCGTCTGCTCGTCCCCTGCGCCTCCCACCCACGCACGCGAGTGCGACGGCGCCCGTGAGGGGGCGGGGCAGCCTTGACTGATGGACCGCCGGAAGCACGCGTCTGAGCACGGCCTTCCGGAGGCTGGCGCTGGGAGCGGCGCCCGCGGGGAGCGGGAGGTGGCACCGATCGGGGACCGACGGCGGCCGGGTCATAGAACGCGCCCTCTCGTTCGTCAAATTAATTAAAGCGCTAATAGGTGGTTTTCTCAAACGACTGGTTTATTAACCTCTTAACCCTCGTGCCATATGTGATTTACTATCGAGTAAAAATACCTTTTTGGGCCCCAAGCTTTACTGACAATTATGTGGCAAACACGAATCTGCACGGCAATATTCTGAGTGTAAATAATTGATTATATGTAAGGGTACATTTTAAAAATTATTTTCAATAATATAATAAATATATTTTTCATATTAAATATGGAATAACCTCTAACGTACGTAACCTCCATTTTTATACATATTGCTTCAGAAATATAAGAGTTTGTGTAAGATATTTCGGGATAAATTAAGTACTGAGTTTATCAGACAATTCTTTTTGACAATAGGAACTCGCGTATGATTAATGGGCGTTGTTTTACGTCTTTATGTAATAACTCTTTAATAAGATTTGGAATATACGTTTGATACCTGCTTAATAAGTACACAAAGGCATATCTAGAACACTGAAATTATCCCGTAAAGATTCAGGAAAATATTAACAATTCAATGATAATGGGGTCCGAAAAAACCCTCATATGGTACGAGGGTTAACGGCGAATTGTATCACTATACATGTAATATTTCACAACTGTATTTCGCGGCGGAGTGTCTTCGCAATTGGCAATGGGTTTATGAATATATGTTGCATTTGAGCTTGCGCCAAACTTAAAAATAATGCTTACAAATGTTATGGTAACTAACTCAGAAATGTGTTGTGATTTACACTTATCTCTGTGCATGAATTTGAATCCATTGCTTTAAGTGAGGTTTGAATACAAATAGAGGTCGTTCAATGTTACGACACCAGAATATGGTTAATTCCATAGTAGTTAGTGAAAGTGCAGTGTTTCGTTCACCTGAAGTGTTAAACACATTTTGAACTGTGAGAGGAGTCGTCGAGAGTTTTCTAAGCTGCTCACTGAATTCAAGTAGGAGCACTAGGATTTTTCTACATTACGTTGCTGTAACTATTCTATAGAGCAAAAATACAGCAACGAATACAAACAACACAGTCTAAGTAAGCAACATATTCATGACAAACTTGGTGCAGGTAACTGCTACAAATCCTACGTGGATACCATTGTCGAAGTTTTGAAT
This sequence comes from Gryllus bimaculatus, assembly GCA_017312745.1. Taxonomy (NCBI): domain Eukaryota; kingdom Metazoa; phylum Arthropoda; class Insecta; order Orthoptera; family Gryllidae; genus Gryllus; species Gryllus bimaculatus. The sequence continues at coordinate 2,464,766 of BOPP01000101.1, forward strand.
CCTGCGTAAATGGTGTGAATGAAAATATCACCACGTTTTATTTATGTCGGTTTAGGGTACCTTCGCCTTCTGAGTCCAGAGATGCGGAAGGGTTTCCGGAGATCAAGAAAACGCGCGGAGATTGTACTTCTAAAAAAGTCACATTCAGTTTTTACTATCTACATTGACCAAATAAATCAAATGAAATAAATCTTCGCCCGTGAATGATGTTCTTGTTAGATGATAACCATGAAGCGCATAATGGAGAAGATGCTGGCAAGAATGCCAGGGATACGGGGAATCCCCCAAAAAACTTGCCGTGAGTCCGCTTTGCTCTCCACATTATGTGTGGATTGGCCGGGGCTCGAACCCGTGCTCCAGAGGTGGAAGGGCAAATTCGCCCGCCGTCAAGCGACAACCCTCAGCTTACATTTTCCCTCGGTTTATAATTTATTAATAAATGATTATTCCATGATTTTTCTGATTGTCCGATTCAATGATTGTTGGTCACCTAAGTTGGGTGAAGGATATCGCACAGACTATAAAATAGGGTTGTGTGGCGAGCCGTGTCCACGAACCCTCAGGTCATCTTCCGAGTGCGTTGTGTGCGAGCTCCCTTTGTGTGACGCGTGCCGCCGGTAATGGCCATCAGTTCCCCCACAGTGGCGTAGCGCCCTTTACTCCATGGCTCGCCCTCGGAGCCGCCGCGGCCTCTTTGAAGGCGAGCCCTTCCTTCACGCCCTCGCCCCGACCCCTTCGCGTCGCCCATAGATCTTTCCTTGAGTCAACGTTTCTCCGGGCTAAATCTAGTCTTCTCTCCGAGACTGAGTGCACGTCGGTCCCTCACGCAGGCTGAGAACTATAGAAGCACATATGAATGATAATATTTATTTCATAGTTTTATTTGATCTGAAAAGCGTACGTAAATTAAATTGCAGAATTGCTAAGTGACAAATTATTATTATTTATTTTTATTATTATTTATTTTTATTATTATTTATTTTTATTATTATTTATTTTTATTATTATTTATTTTTATTTATTTTTATTTATTTTTATTTATTTTTATTTATTTTTATTTATTTTTATTATTATTATTATTATTATTTTTATTATTATTATTATTATTATTATTATTATTATTATTATTTGTATTTTTATTTTAACTAATGCAGAAAATCAGACTGCGTACGAATCAAATGTCTGGACGAGGCGATGATTGGAGCAGGGTCCGGGATCTTGAAATATACCAAAAACACTTTCGTGTGAATTTCACATTTATTTATTACGAATTACTGAAAATCTAAAGGTATATAAAATTTCGTTCTTTCACAATGAGCGGTAAATTAGCTGATTTGATTCATTTCTTCCCGGTGTTTTGTATTTTATCCATTACCTAAGTTTTTATTTGCCGTCGAACTCCAAACTGCAACATTCCAATCGACCAATAGTGAACAGAAGAAGTGGTTTCCATGCATGATTCATGAAAATAAATATTCTTGCTGGTTAGTTTTCTAGCGTAACGGTTCATTCACAGAAAATCAGTACACAAATATTTTCTTTTGAATTCCTTGGCGTGTGAGAAAATGGATTTGTCTTGTGGATCTTCGTTGGCAGACACGTCGGACTCTCCATTATTCTCAAATGATAAATATACACAGTAATTTTGTACGTAGAAAATAATAACAAAGTTGTTAATCGGGTAAAATATTGTTGCAGATTAATTTAATTAGTAAACCAGCAAAAGCGGCAGCAATAAACTACATTGATCGATAACATCTCCTCCCCTCCCCCCCTTCGAAGTTCGAATGCCAATTGAACTGAACATTGGTATGGCGTGTCGAGTTATCGTGAGGTTAAGTAGAAAAAAAAGATCAGTGAAGAAATTGTCTTTGTCGGCATGAATCTTCAGGCTATAATCTAAATGCAAGTCTTTCGGTCAAACTAATAAAGATTAAGTAAACACACCACAAACATCCTAATGACAGCCGCTGCTCAGTTTTTCCGCTCGTAAATTCGTTCTACTATCGCAAATTCAGTGGAGTAGATGTTGATGGAATTCGACATAATTAAAATTTTGTGCACTTGGAGGCATTACAAATTGAATTGGAGAATCTCGTTATTCGTAAATGTGATCATCGATCGAAAGTTAAAACAGTCAGGCTCGACAGTGGAAAGGCACAATCAGTGAAGATCAAATAGGAGATGGCACGCGCGTAGTTAACATTGCGGGCCCGTATTCCTCGGCAAAAGCTGCATTTTTAATTTCGGTACTGCGCCCTGCAATGGGTAGATGTATCAAAAGAATTCAAATAATGCCACTGTAATATACCAAATGCATAACATTTGTGATAGAATCTCTCTTCAGATTAGATCTCGATAGATACATCTCTGTGAAAACTCAAACAAGAGAACAAACCTTATAACGAGACGAAGAGTTGTTAAATGTCCTAGGATAACGAATTAAAAGCCTGGAGATTACTAAACAAATGAGGACATTACAAATATTGTGTTTGAAAGTTACTTCTTTTGGTTTTATCCAACAGGTTATAGGATCCGTAGAACATCACTTCTCTATTTTCGGACCCTACAATTCGAGAATTACCAATTCCAGTTCGTTAAGTTTCGAAAATGTTGAAAATGCTTTCTTCCTTACTCGCATTGTTAGAGGAAGGACGCACAAACCTGTCTGAAAGACACCCTTTTATCGGCTCCCCAAAGAGAATTCTTACATACGTGAACCGCCTGTTGTGAATACTGCTTTTGGGCCTCCGCGCATGCCCCAACACGAACTCGAACTGTTAGCGGAGTCCGCTTTTCCAAAACATTCGGCGAGCGACGTACGTCGAATGCTAATGATCTCTCTGTCATGGTCGATGGAATTTACTCCCAACTATGGCGATGGAACGTGCTGTTAACTTTCATTTCCCGTGATGCATAATCCAATGTTGGTGTCGTTAATCTGTGCTTACATTACTAATATTAATTTAATAATAAATTTGAATGCAACTGGCCTGCAGCAGCGATTTCACTGCTCAAGAACGAAATATACTTTCGTATAACAATGTTCTCCTTTGAGGATTGCTGTCGCACGACATCTGTGTTGTAAGCAGTGACACTGAATATAGGAATTCAGTCACAGTATGAGCACAGGCGGAATAACTCAAAAGATTTGCGCTTTTCAGTAAAAAATCGAAACTATTCAATTGGTTTTGTATTTTTCCCGAGTTACTGAGTGTCTAAAAAAATCATAAAACCTCATTTCCGGAAGCTGTGTTGCTTTCTTTCAATTTCTGATCGCATTGTAAAGTAATATTCAGATATTATGAACGAGATAAGTGTTTGATGAGCAGCACTGTTTGAAGAAATTCGAATGAAGAGGATAGCGTTTTGGAAATTTAGCTACCGCAGTTCGGAACTACATCCCGCTAGAACGAAGCGATGCAAAAGTCCTTTAGACTTGGAAAGCTATTGGTGACGTGGATGCTTAGCGCTCCGCAAGAACTCCCACGCGGCCGCCGCTCCGCTCGTCCGTCTCTTCCTATCGCGCGCGCGCGGCTGCGGGAATTCAATTAGCCGCCGCGGCCGTCGCGAGGGCGCCAGCGCGTGAGCCGGCGAGTGAAGCGCAGACAGTGGGCCACGCGCGCTCAAGCTTGTGAAAAAAAAATTATAAGTCAGCTGCTGTCTGGAGGAGAATTCCAGCGGCCGGCTGCTCTTGATGGGTAGTTTTCAGTAGTTTCTCTGAACAGTGACTGGCAAATGCCTGAACAGTACCCTAACAAACGGGCGTGCGATCTTTCCTTCCCATAGCTTTTCCTTTCTTCGTCCCTCACTTACACTAACATGCACTACAGAATCACACTTGTAGGGAGATCAGTCGGGAGCACAGAGCGTGCCCTCGCTGGGGTGGTGTTACGCTTGTGGAAGATAACTAGTTCGGGAAATGCCCGTAAGTCTGCGCCGGATCTTGCCGCCCAGCGGGGAGAGATAAGGCACCTCCCGCGATAAAACTAGCACTACAATTACAGGGCTAATGTGTACGTACATTTACAGGGCTAATGATCTCGGCTGTAGACGCACTCGGAGACCCGCGAACGCGAACACTGCGTGGACGGGGGCCGACCAGCGGCCAGTGGTGATGCGGGCGGGGCGGGGGGTGGGTAGGGGAAGGGGGAGGGGGGGCGGGCGCCGTCGTCCCGTTAGCGCCGGCGCTGACCCGGCCCGCGCCTCCGCCCGCGGGCGTCGCTGCCTTTCGTCGGAAGCGGAACTACAGTCGCGGGCGGCGGCGGCGCTTATGAGAGCGAGTAGGTCTATCGGCTGCCCATTCGCCCTCCCCTTCCCCCCGCCTTCCCCTCCAATTCCTCACGTTGCGCCGGCAGCAGTGTTCGCTGGCCTTTTTTTTTCTACCCCCCCCGCTCCCCCAACCCACTCTGCTCACTCTGCGTCTGGAGATCTGGCTGGAATTTTAGTATGGTCCAATGCCTCATTATTGGAGGGATTGTCAGAAGCGGTTTCGTTCGCGTAAATTTCGTGCACTGTAACGAAATGATGTTTGGGTGTTTATTCCCTGGTATAAAGTGCAGCAAACGTTTCAATAGTCTGCTTCTTCCTTAATTTTCAGAAAAAGATCTTGCACTTGCAGGTTTCGGCTGAACCGCTCAAAATGATTTAGTAACATTATTATTAATAGGGCTGTGTATTTTAAAATACGGGATCATTCAGCTCATCGGATAAAGAATAAATTACGTATAAGCACAACACTATCACTCCACTAAGCCCTAATGTGACATTTTTACCAGAGTTCTAAATAATTAATACTCCCAATATTTCTTTACAATCGGTTCTTAACGATCCGTTCAGAAACTTCAATGTTTAATTTGAGACATTTTGAATGTGCTGTGCTAATCAGAGCTGTGGCCCGAGTATCAAAACTTTCACGATTGGCTAAGGCTGCTAGGAAAACTTTGTCTCAAGAACATCAGTCAAGTTGGCCTCGTATTACTGTCAAATTAGGCGAATGTCAAGCACCAAACATTTGTCTGGGGCCCTTTTACCGACGGAACGTGGAGTTGGAACGTTGGAAAGGGTTTGGCAAATGCTCTCCCATACACACTATTTGCGAATTTGGCACGTTACAAATACTCGTCGCTGTATTGTAGAGTTGAATTGAAACATTGCCCGCCGTTGCCTTGAGATTAGCGAGTTTGTGCCATCTCGAACGTTTAAGCACTATCGATCTTCTGCGCAATTCGTGTTTCGCATCACATTAGTGCATCTGCGCATGCACAGACGATCGTGCTGACGCTACGGCGTGCACAAACTCCCTAATAGGGATGCGACATTGCCTCTGATGTTTTCAAAACATCGATGTTTCCCAAAGTCTGGGTATTTCGCAAGTCTTTCCTCGTAATGCGCTCATGGAGAGAGTTTTTCAACTTTGTTTTCACATAAATCTTAATTACAAATTAATAAATGTGCCACTGTCGAATTAAATTTTGTTCCGCACGCATGTTAGATATCACTAAACTAGCTTTAAAGTAATAAATGGTTTCTGATCAATGTTTAAAGTTTTTTTTTTTTTTATCGTTTGTAAACATAGATATTTTGTTATCGATGTCGCATCTCCACTAGAATGCAACGCAAATTTCATTAGGCCGAGGCCAAATCCATATCATTTGTATGCGAAAAAGGGCATTCGAATTTCGAGAAAAGGCCCCCTGGTCCGCCGTGGCCACCGCCGCCTCCGCCGGATCCGCTGCGACGTTATCAGATGGAGGAGCCGGCGGCACTTCCGGCGTGTGACTCGAATACTCCGCCCCGGAGCCGCGGCGCGAGGGGCGGCTGCCTCAAGGTCGGGTATTTTAGGCCCCGCCCTCGACAAACCGGCGCTCGGTGGGTCAGGCCTCTCGGAATGTTTACGTGAAATGAGCCGTACTCGCGGCGCCCATACAATTCGTACTTCATTTGGAAATGCAATTGCGTGTTATACCCCAAATCTCTTAATATGTACCTATAAAAATTAAAGGAGACTCGCACCTGTGCAAAAGTGTACCAGGTAAATAATTTATTGCGGATGTCAATGTAATTGATAATTACATTCAAGAAATTGTAATTGAACGCCGTTCCGTCGCGTTCCGCCAGAAATAAAGTCCTGATTGTATCTGCAATTAGTGTGTTTGGTGTTGAATATCTAGTTGTTAGTTGTCCAATAATTTAGTTCAGTTACAGACCATAAAAAAATTCCTTTAAAATTAATGTTTAGAATTTGATATTCCTAAAAAAATTTAATTTTAAGATCCCTGAATTAAAATATCATTGGTGGAAAAGAAATTTATAGAACAATAACATTGACAAAAAATACCTTAATTCTTCTTAATAAAAATAACTTCTTAAGAAAATATCTTAGTTTGATTAAAAGGCGAAGAATTACTTTATGGAATTGTCATATGCAGTGGCGCACTCTGTGACGTTATCATACCCGCAGTGCACAAAGCAAATCATGGACATTTTAAATATAGCTTTTATTAATTTTCATTTCGTTAAGTAATAATGAAGGTTTAGTTTGTGAGTTTTTTATATTATAAATATTAACTAAATGTAAACAAATTAAAATACATTTTATATTCAGTATAAATGAAAAATTCTTTACAAGAAAACATACGGTTGGCTGGGCAGCTAACTGTAACCCCCCAAGAAACCTCTTGGGTGCACCTCTGGTCATCTATGTTTATCTTATTGATGTAGCAAGTCATTTAAACAGATATTAAATCATGTGTGTGGTAAAGAGTTTTATTTTTTTGAGTAGTGTTTAATGGGAAGGAAATAAGTTGTCAAATTCACAGTTATTCCTTGTGCCCTTAATATTTTGATAACAAATTATTTTTAAAATTTAAAAATAATAAAAATAGACTCGGTTATTTCAAACTTTTCACCTTGAGGTCAGCAAATGCTGTTGTTTACTAGTGTTGCATACTTATATTATTTTTATTAATCTCGCTTATTTTCTTATTTTTTATGTAATTTTCAATTATTATTCTATCATTTGTGTGCTCTTTCTGTTGTAGGTGTGGATGTTACTGCAAACCAGGATGAGATTTCTGACCATGAGACCTTCCAACTGGAATTTGACAATAGCACCAAGCGCTGGTACATCCGCACCATGCAGGACCGTTACTGGACTCTGGAAACTGGTGGTGGTATTCAGGCCAGCAGTGACAAGAAGTATGCATCATCAAGTATCTCTTATAATATTCAGTCTCTCAGTTCATTCAAAAAATAATCATTCAATTACAAAAGAAATATAAGTAAATAATGGAATTTCAAGTGTTATGATATGGAAAAGAATATACTTTATCCTCTCTTTGTCTCGAATAAAATTCAGAAATGCTTAGTACTGAATATGTTGAAAACTCCTTGTTTACAAACATTGGTTCAAGCCCAATAGAAAAACTCTTCGTCGATTCAAATATAACATTTATTGATGATCGTTTCAGATCCTCTAATGCTCTGTTTGACCTGGTGTGGCAAGATGGTGGAGCTGTCGCTTTCAGAGCTAACAATGGAAAGTACATTGCTACAAAGCGGTCTGGTCACTTGTATGCCAACTGTGACACTGTGGAAGACAATGCAAAATATTTCTTCTATCTCATCAACAGGTAAACATTAGTGAAATACTGAATTAAATAACTAGGTTCAAATTTGTATTCTCGACATTCTTCTCATAAGAGAAAAAATTTGATTCATATTTTCTGTGATATATATGTCCTTTACAGTGTTACTTGATAATAATGTAATAGATGATGAAACAAAACTCTAATAGTTTTCATGTTCGGCAAAATAAAATTGATGATGCAAAGTACTTATTAAAATAAAATATATCAAAAGTATATATGGAACTTTAAACAAAATTGTGCAAATAATACATTATTTAATAAATTATCACACTCTATAATTAAAAATACAAATTTCTTATAAAGAATGATTAACGGAGCATATTTAATTGGGCAATATGTCAAACTGTTAAAAGAATTGACATCTCGGTAGATCAGTGGTTAGAGCATCTGGGTGTAAACCAAGAGATCTGGGTTCAAATAATAGTCTAATAACATATAAAATTGAATTATTCAATTATATATATCTATTGACCGTTCCTTTTCAGAAAGAAAATATAGTACTGTAAATACAGAATTCTCTTAAGTGGATAATACACCTCTATATAATTTGTTTTCATAAAAAATATTAAAATATTTTGAATGTATGAGATCTTGAAGACTTCTTTCTTTTTCATTACATGCTTCATAATATGCCAATTTATTGGGAAAATGGAAGTTTTTGTGTTTTATTAGCTTCTTTTAATTTAGGAATACCATTAAGAATTGTAAATCAGTCTTCATCTGCCTTCAGTGGTGCAGCAAGTAATATGAAAAGCCAATGTTCTAACCATTTGTCTTCTTTTCAGGCCTATTCTTGTGCTGAAATGCGAACAAGGTTTCGTTGGTTACAAGAGCGCATCATCACCAAAGCTTGAATGCAACAAGGCCACCTACGAAACCATCCAAGTTGAGCGAAGTGAGAAGGGAGTAGTTTTCTTCAAGGGTAAGGATTGTTTTCTAATTTTTGAACATGTTTTTATAACCTTAATATTTCTGTACTATTATTACACATTGATAGTAATGTATTAATATTCAATATTATTTAAACTGCATATTTTTATAAAACTTTGGGGTAGTAAAAGAAAAACTACTTTTTATGAATTACATTTTTTTTTTACAATTAGTAGCATAATATTGCATAAATTCACATTTGGTAACCTTATTCACTTACACTTTTTTAACCTTGGATATTGTATTACCTGCAAACTTAAACTTTTAAAGCAGGACTAATATTTTTAATTTTTGTGCAGGACAAAATGGAAAGTACTGGCATGTTGATGGAGAATCTGTGACTGCTGATTCTGACACACCTGAAGGTTTCTTCCTGGAACTGCGTGAACCCACCAGGATATGCATCAAGAGCGTGGGTGGGGAATATCTTATTGCCAACAAGAATGGCAATTTCCGTCTTGGTGACACCGATTACGAAAATGCTACCAAGTGGGAGTACTAAATAAATGCACCTCCTCTAAGTCCTTGCTTTGAGATATGACAAAAAGCTTTCATACAATTTGTGATAAATGATTGCAATTTTAATACTGAAGTGGTTAAGGAGTTCATTTGCATATTACCATTTAATTAACGGAAATTTAAAAATTCTTGAATTATATGTATAATGCCTTCTGCAGTAAAGGCAAACAGACTGATAGGAATGTATGGCAGTAACTCAAGACCTGTTGTAGATTTTTCCTTATTTGTACTTCTCTAGCCATCTTCCATCTAAGTAAATCTCATTCAAAATATAAGGGTTACTTAACTGGAATATGTAGTTTCAAGAGATTTTCTACTTTCAACCTGTAATTTATGTTAATTAATAAAATTGGGCTGGAATCTCTCTTACAGCTGCTGACAATTTCTATGAAGCAAATCTAAATTTCTGTCATAGAAATAGTTCCTTCAAAAAAATATTTATTTATACATATTTATATCAACTTATTTATTCATAATTAATATAATATTCCAAGCAAGTCACATATTAGGAAATAGCAGTGTGGATAGAATTTGAACTACTTACATCTGTACAAAAAAATTGTATTTGGGAATTATTTTTAAAGTTCGTTGAAATAAAAATATTTGTGAAAACATTGCTTTCTTTAATTGATGGAATTAATACAAGTTAAATTCATTTGTACATGTAGTGTTGAAGTAAATATGTAAGAGTGTGCAAGGAATCTTTTCTAATGATCGATATTGTAATACATTCATATTAAGGAAAGAGATTGTTCTGGAAACGCCGTAATCTAAAAATATAAAATTCTGGGCAAATTGTTAAAACAAGTATTTATGCTACATACCTTAATTTCTGTATTTGCAATATATGTAATGTTCCCCTTTGCATGTGAAATAATGTATTTGTTAAACATATACCCTATATATGATTAAAGTGCTTTGTTTTATAGTCCGTGTATGTCTTCAATAAATTCATCCTGTATATAAAATACATTCTTGGATACCTGGATCTTGTCTGAAAAACAATAAAAAAAATCCTGAAATTTCATCAAGAACTAGCATTACTTGTGAATGTGGTTAAGAAGTGTGAATATTGTTGAAAGATAATGACAGTTGCAAATAAGCACGTATGAAGTCATAAAAAATTTAAAATAATTTTCTGGTTTATGCCAGACACAATAATTTTAAAACCTTTCCTGCTTCATCTTGAATGTCCTCTAGACTATTGGAATGACATGAAAATGGCCTAGAGCTCACCACCTCAAATTTCTCAGGCATGTACAATTTTCTGTGAATACAGGTTTTTAAGCTGATGTTTACACTTGGCCATCAATGCTTATGAGCCAATCCAAACACTGCCAGATTTCTGACCTGCACCTACCAAATGAATTTCACTTACCTTTTTAAAAATGATGCCACTTTACCTTAAATATTCCTTGGAAAACATTTTTTGAAGAAAGCCTTTCTTTTCAGAGCCTTTTAAAGCATTCCGGAACAACAGCTTACCCTTATTCCTTTGCTCAGGAAACGTTGTTGTGAACATAAACCTTTGAATGCAATATTTCCATGAATTAAATATTCCAAGAATCAATCCTCTTCTGAGAGATGTTTCATCATTTGATTCACTTCATCACACTCTACATAAATTATAGTTAATTTTTAGTAGTCCTTTGTGATGTATGAGATGATTAAATTCCAGCTTGGTACAGTGTGATAAAACTTACAGAACTGAATTTTCAACATACTTTTTGTAATATTTGGACCATGTTTGTAAATCACCTTGTGCCAAGGGAAATGTTTTATATGCATGGGAGCTATAAAAGACAATTTCTAGCTTAAATGAATTTTGTACTTACAGTATGTGCTCAATTTTATCAGACATTTGAAAATGTATTTAAAAATTAATTGCATTTTGAAAGTTGCAGGTTGAGAGAATGTTCAAATTATTCTGTATGGATACTAGTATTGTATTTTTCTTTAAGAATTACTTTAGCCGCCATGTGAAAAATGCTACTTTCCAAATAAAAGATAAAAAAATGTATGTTTTAAGACATGGACAGAGGTTTATTAGCTATGTACTCCAATTATATGGAGTTCTTTCCATATGTTTACATGTATTTTATATATTTGTAAGTGGTTGCACATATTTCCTTATGTGAAGGATAATTATTGTTTTTATACTACATCTTGTTTTCATCAATGTACATATTATAGACATAGTTACTAAGATTCAGAAAATTGCATGTTATAGTGGTGGTAATCAGTAGGTACATTTACTTTCAGAAGCAAACATTTATTTATTAAGTTTTAGGATACAACTGCATTCTATGTAGTGAAAAACATGATTTACCAGATTTTGCATTTATGATATTTAAGAGTGACATTCACTGGCATTGGCTAGTGAGTCCCTCTTCTCATTAAAGGGAAAGCTCCTTGAATACTGGTCGTGCTTTTTTAACTCATTAATGTTTCTCATATTACAGCATTCCACAACAATTTCTATTATATGTTTAAATATATGTAATCTATAATATTAAGCTCAAAATAAAATTCCTTAGTAGCTGGAATGACAAGGGGTTTGTGTGACTGGTTAAGTATTATATCTACATGTTGAAAGAATGAATTGGTGTTTGATTGTGTTAAGTGGAAAACCTTTCTGCTGTACATTGTCATGAGACAGGAATGTGCATGACTTACATGTTTCTCTTTATTTTTAGTATTTGCTAAATGATTTTATGACCAGTATTAATATTTATATGGTCACTCAGAGGTATTTGAAGTAGTGTAGACACATAATATTCTCAAAATTGGATGTTATCAATATTTTTGTTTGTAGAAAGTGAGTCTTTAGTCATAGATTGTATTAATTGTTTCCAATATATAGGAGATATGAATGTATGATACTAACCTTTAATACAGACAAGTTTTTTGAATGTGAAATTTTGCTAAATTAATTATAAATTTGAAGAAAGTATCTAGAACATGTGCAGATACTTACACTGTGTTCATATTTTTTGTCACTTCTATTGTGAATTAATTTGCACATTTATTTCTGCTCAAAGTTGAAAAATGCTTAGAATAGTTTGTAAAACAGAGTAAGAGTAACCCGATTGATGCAGTGCAAACAATTTGTGTAAAACGCTACTCTGAATTGAATTGTAAAACTAAATCAATCTGAAACTGAGATTAAAATTATTTCTTCTAACTTTGCAGAGAAAAAACTTATGTAAAATTAGTTCTAAGATGTAACCATGTTTTTGCTACTGTATAAATGAGCTTCACCAATGCTATGTATGATACTTGTAGATCATATACTGACATACAAACAAATTCTGTAATTTTTGTGTGTGTTATTTCTTATGAGTTTTTTAACCTTAACATTTTTATTGTATTTTTAATTTTCTTCCGAAAATGTAATTTGTGACAGATATTGGACAGATGAGTAGAACTGAATTTTGTCTTTTTAGTTATTGTCTGAAAGTGCTACTTTGCTTGAAAAATAAGTAAAAACAGTTTGTGTTAAGTTATACAAAATATCAGTTGATTCATACTTTTTATTACTGAAAGGTTTTTGTCAAAATCAGTGGAGCTGATTTTCTGCTTTTGTTTAGTTGATCCCAGTTCTTTTAAGACATGTTGTGAATGGTTACAAGACACATTTGAACCATTTTCAAATCATTTAAATGCCATTTTATAATAGAGTGTAAATGTAATAATGCATAACAGTTTGCTTAAAATGAACACATTTGTTAAACAGTAATATAATACAATTTGATAGCAATTACAAAATAACCACTAGTGTTTAAATAAAACATCCTAAGTGCACACTTAATGTTATGAACAAGGGTTGGATAAAAAGTAATGATATTTTTTTTTCCCTCTGAAATGACTTTATTGACAGAGGTATTTACATTTACACACCTTCAATATAATTGGTTTTGCTGAATGTGAGGAATGCGTTGTATACCACATGCATGTCAATTTCTGTTGATGTCCCATATGGACTGCCCTAGAGCATGAATAATTTCTTCTCTGGTATTGTATCGTTTTATTTCTCTGTGGTTCTTTAATGTAACTGAAGAGATCATAATCACAGGGACTCATATCGGGCAAGTAAGGTGGATGTTCCAGAATATCCCATTGCCAGTGGTGCAAGAGTTCTCCACGTGAGGTTGTCGTGAACGGGGTTATTCTTCACATCATCTCAGCTTAATCTGAACACAAGCCCATCGGGTTACTGTGGAGAATGGCAAAGCAGCATCACCACATGCTTCACACAGTCTCTGAACACATTTTTGCTTACTCCGATCTTGTGCCACTTCAATTTTGAGTCGCGTATGTTGCTGTACTTTTGTAAACATGATGAAGGGTGCTTGCACAATTGCTATGAAATTCAATGATTTACACCCTGACAGAGTACTTTTCCCGTTTGCTGCACATACTCGTCTAATAGTCCTTCCTTTTGCCATGACAAATGGCAGCACATGGCTCACTGGCTGTAAGTTACATGTCTCATTACATTTTATTCAACCTATGTATTAACTTTAAAAATGGTTCACATTAGGTGGTTTAAGTTATACCTCACATTTATCAGAGTATATGCACATACTAAATTTGGACAGGTTGGGAAACTTCCTGCAGGGGAAAGTTTTCAGATTTGTGTGTTTTTATTTTTTTAACTGGTTGCTGAAGGGAATTTCGTATGTTGGTTTGTAACAATAGGACCTCATTTTGCATGCAATGCTGCTGAGAGGCTCATAATTGACAAATTAGCTGTTAATCTATAAGTGATATTGGAAGAGATGAAATTACTTTACTGTCTGGATAGGATATGGTATCTGGTCTATTTATTTAGTTTTAACTTAAAAACCAAAATGGAGATAGTAGTTATTGGCCAAGGAGAGTCATCACACACACGCAAAATAAAAGAGATTAAAGTGTCATTTTCTACAAACACAACCCAGCTTGTATGAATGCATTGATAATTGTTCTCATTCAAGAAGGCATGTGGTCAAATTGGCTTCTTGTCAAATTCATGCCAGTTTTACTTTTTATTTTCAAAACAAATTCCAACCAGTTGCTTCTGTTTACACTGATTTTCTCTTTGCTTTTTATTTTTATTTTTTCCCCCCCTTTTCCTTCAGTTATTTCAAGACGGCCTGTGCTTATGCATGCTGAAACTGCATTTGTGCCTCTGTGAGAAAAATTTTAAATAAGACGTACAAAAATGTAAATTTTTAGTCTCCACTCTGGGTCTCTGTGGAGCCAATTGCCTTATACTGACATGACAGATGGTGCATTCGGGTAGGCTGTGATTAATACATTCTACTTTAATACATTATTTATTTTATAACATTAACAGACTGGCTCTTTATAAGTATTTTTTGTACATTAACATGGTCCAAGCTACATTCGGTAAAAGCATTTTATAGCATTAACCCGCGTTATCATTCTAGTTTCTTCTTGCATTGATTCACACATCTTGAGTAATCATTTATTGCTTTTGCATTTTTTCTGTTTCCCCTACTCAGTAGCTCTGTTGAGGCGGGAGTTCATTTACGAGCATTGGACCGGGAGAGGTGGCTCAGGGAATCAACTGATTTCACTGCAGTGCCTCCTAGGTTCGAGTCCCGACGGTGGCAGGATTTTCGACGTTAGCTTGTCAGCTAGATACGATACGGTCGGCGTCTGGAGGAGAATTATAGCTGCCGGCTGCTCTGATCGGTAGTTTTTCGTGGTTTCTCCGATCAACACCAGGCGAATGCCGGAGCAGTACGTAACAAACAGGCTACGGACCGCGCGCGTTCTTACCTTCCTTTTCCTTGTCATATCCTCGTCCCTTACACACTAACATGCACTACACTGCCACACATGCCGGAATACCGGTCGGGAGGTTAGAGCTTGTCTCGGCTAGGGCGGTAGGAGATACCTGGTTGAGGAAAACACCTAGCCAAGCTAGGTCGGCTCCAGGCTCTCGCCATCCAACGAGGGAAGATCACCGCCACCTCACGAGGGAAAACATGCACTACACATACGGGACTAATTACCTTAGCAGTTGACTCGCCTGGAATCACAATCAATGTTCGTTGGACATACAGCTGGTCTGCTCATTAGTCCCGTTTGTGTAGTCAGTGATTCTATCCATGTTTTACGTGATGCAGCTGCGTTCCTTCCACGCTGGATGGTGAGATCCGGTGCTGACGTACACGTCACTTTGCGGAGTTTCTTCCTCTTCAGTTATCTCGGGGCACCGCCCTAACTGGAACAAGCTCCCGACATGTATGGTTGTGTAGTGTATGTAAGGAGAGACGGTAAAGGAAATATCGCGTGCGACTGTGATATGTTGTTAGGGTACTGCTCCGGCATTCACCTGGTATTGATCGGAGCAGTAACCAATCAGAGCAACCAGCTGCCAGAATTCCGCTTCAGACAGTGATTGAATCCGACCACGATATAGTATCGAAAATCCGCCCCTGTCGGGACTCGAATCCTAGAACCGCTGCAGAGACAGCGGCAATGCTGGCTTCGAGATAACTCAGCCGGTACCGCGTTTGGCTGCGTCGCTCACAAAATATGCGGCGGCGGTGGTGTAACGGTTATCGGCGTATGACGTATCGGACTGTTATTATCCGAGTTCGCGAGTTCAAACCCGATCGAAACCGTCGATTTCTAAGGGCGAAAAAAATCCCTCGGAGGGGAAGTAAAGCCGGCTGTCCCATATTAGTAGAGTACTGCATGTAAAAGATCCACAAGCCTAAGTGAAGCCTCTGAGCTAAATTCAAATCACCTTTTCGTCTTCCAAGAATTACCTCCGCTAGATGGTGAAAGGAGCGTAGCAAAGTTTCCGAGGTCAAACGGAAGAGCAGGCCCCATGGCTTGAGTCTCGCCACGTAAAATGGCATCAGTTCAGTTCACTTCAGAATAGTGTGCATATAGTCGGGCTGTCAGCGTGCAGAAAGTGAAGGTGATGAGTTTCGGCCTTTTCTGAGGGCCCGTCATTGCCTTCGAGTTTATAATACGTACATGACCTTACCCTATACTCACATTGCAAATTAGAAATGTAAGAAGATTGTCTCGACATCTGAAAGGTAAATATTCGTATTGAAGGGCATTTTAGTATTATCCTCGGAGGCGACGTTTTTTGGACTTCCAGAAAATCGACGAAAATTTTTCTCTTTCCTTAGTGCCAATGCTTTTATAATGGATTCATTGGTTACTTTGACTTTTAGAGTTTGTTTGCATTTTAACTGTTTTCTACAATAATTAAATAGTTCATTCAATTTATTTTTTATACAATGTTGAGCAACATTGTGTTAAAATATTTAATTATTTTTGGATTGGAGGGTTATAAAACAATGGGATTTAAAACAAATAAACACGGAACAATTTGTAAAAGTAGCATACTTTGTTTTAATAAAAGTGCTTTAAATCTTGTTAGTACGCTTGCAATGGCTCTAACGTTGATCATATGTATTCTGAAAAAGGTGTTCAAGTAAATTACAACACAATGTGAAAATAATTCGTGAAAATAATTTCTTCAACGAGATTATTGTCACTTCTGCGATTATACGAATTTGAAACTCTCGTTAACCGTACTAACCTATCATCCCGTGAAAAATGTTTCCTAGAAATCCTATATTTATGGCACTGACTTATATTAATCTCAGGACACCGGATAACTATTTATTTTTAGGTCCTTCATTGTCTACTGCAGGTTCGAATCCACGACCGAACCATATTCTTAAAATATTTTTAAAATGCCTTAAAATCAAAATAAGTAACGCAGATTTTTTTATCAAAACAATTTCAGATGTTTAACTGAAGCTGATGTGTTACTGATGTAATCGCAGTGGTGGATAGATCGAGGGGGGCATGCCCCTCAAAGGTCTAAAGAAAAAATTAAAATGGTAAAAGTGCAGGAAATATAGAAGTAAGAAGCCCAAGAAAAAATGTAGAAACGTCTTAAATTTATCGAAAAATAACGGCGCGATCTCTCCTTAGCCTTTTATTTACGAATGGGAATCCTGATTCTCGCTGTATTTTTGCCCAGTGGTGCGTTTGGAAAATGTTCTCGACTGTTCTTCAGAGGCACGTTACAAGTCATATCTATTACTTACTCCGCTTGACTTCGGCTTGACAAGCGGTGACTTCGACGTATTGGAGTGTGGCCGATGCAAGCAGAAAGAATGTTGGTCTCTCAATATATGTGAAATTTCTAAAGCTTACGCTGTGTGCTATATTTTATGTGTACTTTAGTTTTAATACTTTTGTAAATATTTTTATGAGGAAATATTCGCACTGTGGTGGCAGAAACGGAACATACTTTTATCGACATTTGTTCGATTTCTCTTATTCAGCAAGATAAAAACAAAAATAAACGTACAATTAAAAAAGATTAAGAATAAATGCATTTCGATCAATAAATGTTGCCTAGGCCACATTAAAGTATTTAAATACAAAATAGGTATTTATTAGTGAAATGGGCATTGATAGACTCCACAAAATTCGCGTATGTTACTCCTAAAACCTAAAATTAATAAGTTACCAAAAAATTACGTTTTCCATTCAAGGGAAATGAAAGGGTAAGGAAAATGGCAAATTCGCAAAAATCCGCACAGAAGTTGCAAGACAAAAGAGGACAGAAGATGCAAGACAGAAGAGGACAGAAGAAGCAAAGCAGAAGAGGACAGATGGCGCAAGATAGAAGAGGTCAGAAAACCCAACACCGAAGAGGATACAAAACACAAGACAGAATAGGACAGAAATCGCAAGACGGAAAAGAACTGAAGATGCAAGCCAGAAGAGAACGGAAGTGACAAGCCAGAAGAGGACAGAAGACCCAAGACAGAGAAGACACAGGACAGAGAGGACAAAATAGCAAGACAGTAGAGGACAGAAGGCGCAAGACCGATAAGGACATGTGCTCAAGACAGAAGAGGTCAGACGACGCAAGATAGAAGAGGACAGAAGACGCGAGACGGAAGAGGACAGAAGATGCAACATAGAAGCGGGCAGAAGACGAAGCACAGAAGAGGACAGAAAAAGTAACACAGAAGAGGGCAGAAGACATAAGCCTGAAGAGCACTGAAGACATAAGACTAAAGAGAACTTGAGACATAAGACAGAAGAATACGAAAGACTCAAGACAGAGGAGTATAAGTGATTCAAAACAGGAGAGGGCAAAAGACTCAATGCAGTATTTGGCAGAAGAATCCAGCCCATAGAGATTAGAAGACTCAAGGTCGTATAGGACAGGATACTCAAGACTGTAAAGAAAAGAAGACTCAAAACTGTAGAGGACAGAAGTGATTAACGAGAAGAGGACAGGGACACAAATTTAGGGAGAAGTGAGGCCTGGTCATAAAACAAAAACATAGTACACTCGAGACTTCAACTGACACTCATGAAGATGAGGATGCGATGGAAAATTTGTAGGGAATTGGGGGAAGGAAGAGGAACTGTTGTCGACAGATTTCTTTGAATGAAGAATAAGTGATCCTTTGGACAAGGAGTAAAAGAAAGGAATGAGGTTGTCTGAGGGGGAATTACGAGTCTAATCATTAGTGACGGGGGAGGTGAATTATAAACGATTACTAAAAACTCTGGGGGAATAAAGATGGGTTTACTACGGGATATTTATGTCGGGAACGACATTCATTTTACTGTTCATGGATAGTGACTTTTTTATTTTAGATAAGTGATAAATTTCTATTATATATCTAATGTAATTTCCTACTCTAGAGGAGTTAGGTGTGTTTTCCTTTGGCGGCTGATACTTGATTCTTTAGGCTGATGACTTTCTATCATTTACAATTGAGAACTTTATACGCTTTACGGATGAATGTTTCTATGATGAGGATGAGGGCGGATGATGATACTTTATTGTAGATGGAATAAGCCTCTGGACTACATTCAGATGAGGGTTCTTGACCTTAGACCATATGTTATAGAAGACGAAATTTCTGTTAAACTTTATTTTTTCTATTTTCAGGTCAATGTTGTCAAGTGAATCATAATTATTGCCCATGTTCTTTCGAATGCAGTCGTAGGTTGCAGGAGCTATCTGATTGCCAGTAAAAAAGTTTCTACTTTCATACACTATGTGATCAAACGTATCTGGACAAGCCCAAAATGGTGTTATGGTATGGTCGTGTTTTTCATGGAGGGGGCTTGCCCCCCTCGTTGTTTGGTATGGCACTATCACGGCACAGGCCTACGTTGATGTTTTAAACACTTTCTTGCCTCTCACTATTGAAGAGCAATTCGGGGACGGCGATTCCAGCTTTCAACACGATCGAGCAGCTGTTCATACTGCACGGCCTGGGACGGAGTGGTTACCCGACAGCAACATGCCTGTAATAGACTGGCCTGCACAGATTCTGACTTGAATCCTATTGAATCCTACCGTTGGGATGTTTTGGATCACCGACTTCGTGCCAGGCTTAAACGACCTACACGATACCTCTTTTCTGTTGTTATTTTTTCTTTTCTGTTTTTCTTTTCTTCTATGGCAATTGATTTTTAATGTCCGAATAGTATCTATTCCATCCATGAATTTCTGAGAATAATTATTTTTGTGTGTCCTGTATGTGCTAATTAGGTAGTATTATATTTTTATACTTACTAATTCTAGATGTGGGCTATGAAATTTGTTTGATTTTTTAATACTTTTCATTGATTGGTATGATAAAAATTGACTCCAGTTTGATTTTTTTAAATTCTTGTGCATCCCTCAAGCATTTAATGTATTTCATTGGTTATATTTTAATTTTTATTGCAGATTTCTGTACTCTAGACGGAAGAGGATAGAAAACAGTTATTTCTACCCAATTGGGTTTCCCATTTTGTGTTTCAGGTCTTTCTTAGTAAGTAAATCATATTTTATTCTACCTTGTTTAGGCAATTGGTCGTAGACTTCTCCCGATTACCACTGATTTTTTGTCTAGTTTCATATGCTTTGTTGATTAGTATTAAAACTGTTTATTGCCAATGCTTTTTAATGTTTTTATGTGTCGGCAACTATACTTCTTTATTATTTCTTTTCTTCACACGCAATGTCGGAGAATTCGTGCCCAAGATACAACTTGTCTATACAAATATATTGAACTACAGTGAAAAGTTCCTCATACTGTTCTAAACAACACTTGAGTAGTTCTCCAGTAATGATGGTTATGGTGATGTCTTAACTCCCTTGGCTCTTCATTCTATTACCTATTAATACCCCACTCACGACTCAAAAACTTTCTGACGATGCTCGCCGCACCCAATAAAATGGCCGCCTGCGTTGCTGCGTTATTCGAAGGTGATTTTCTCGTAAATGCAGACTTTTTCCAGCCTTTTGCCAATCTTCGTGACTGCATCGTTTGCTGATACCATCACTGGTACTATCTCCACTCTTTGTAATCTGTACATATTCTTCAACTCAACAGTTAGCGGCTTGTTTTTTGTTTTTTGTTGTTTTTTTTAGAATAAGTTAACGCTAGGTTATCATTTGTAGAAATTGTTAAACTACGTACATAGGAACTGCTTACAACAATAATCGTAGCGGTTCATGCTATTTTATCTAATAAAACATGTCTGGTCTGTTTGTTTTGGCCGTTCTGTCAGTTAGATGGCTGTCCTGTCAGTTACAATTGTGCTGTCCCTCGGTATGCTTGGGATAGTTGTTGTTATTATTATTATTGTTATTATTATTATTATTATTATTATTATTATTATTATTATTATTATTATTATTATTACAATATTTATTATATCTGCAAAAAAATGGAATCAATACAATCGTTACAGAGATAACTCATGTGTCTCGGCCATTATTCAGTTTAAAATAAACTACATTTTATGCAAATGAATTCAAAAATTGTTGTTTACAGTCCGTATTAAAATGTATATAAAATACAACGTACTTATTGTTGCAATATGATTCTCCCCTCCCCGTGCCATCCCCTGAATTCAACACCGGCTCGCAGATGGCGCTCAGGAGACCCTGCCCTTGAGGTGAGATCCGCTGGAGATTTTAAACTGGAGTTGGATATTTGTGGAGGTCCTAAATATAAATGGAGCTCTAAATTTTGTGGAATGTTTGCTTCCGACCTGCAATCTACTCGCGTACATGAACGTGGTGCGAAAGCGATCCCGTGCCCTTGCCTCGTAAAGCAGTATTCCGGACTCAACCGCAAACACGTTAACAAGTGATAAGACCGCAAGGGAGGCGGGGCAGGAAATCATTGTGTTTCTTCCATTTAGCGTAACACCAGTTTTACTTTACCTATAAGTGACTGTAACAAAAATCCTGTTTAAGATACTACACAAAGTGCTAATGATGTATGATCCGAGTGAGAAAAGAATAGATATCGAAAATAAACTTGAAAGGGTGAGCTAGAAAATTTTCGCATTTATACGCATTTAAAATTTCTTTGATTTTGTCAAAAAAATTAATTTTGGTGATTGTTATACCCGAAAGTGATATTATTTACCAATTTATATGCATTATATTCTTTCTTATTTTGAGAAACTTGTTTTTATTTTGTCACTTCTAGGAGATGAAAAATCTTAAGATACTTAAAGAAAAAGTAACCAGATGCAATCATTTAACTAAAGGAATGAAGAAGATTTTGTCTTCTAGTGATAATCGTTTAGCTCATTTAGAAGAAACAATTGTTCCAATTTATAAACAAACAGGAAGCCTTCAAAATCAGTACAGAAGTATCCTTATTGAAAGCCAAATTAGGTATTTGAATAATTACATCTATGTTTAATGCATTTTCCCTCCTTAATTTATGTCAGATCTCAAGCACACTTTAAAGGTTTTAGATCATGTAATTGTATTTTATGACACAAGTAAACAAATGGAACCTATTATTCGAGCTGGGCCAAGTATTAATATAAATGGGGAGTCACGTTTGCAAAATTTTCTACAAGCAATGGAAAAACTTCAGTCTGCAATGGAATATTTTCGAACTCATAATGCTGATAGTGCAGAATATTGTAAAGCGGTATGACAAATAAAACTGGCTTCAATTTACAAATAATCTGAAAAACTAACATAAGTATTAAATATTTTTACTTTGTAGAAATCATTATATAATTTGGGTGCTGATGCCCTGAATAAAGAATTTAAGGAACTATTAAATCACTATAGTGAACCTGTTCCTCTCCTGACATTACTTGATATTGTCAGCCCCACTGAAGGTTTGTGAATATTGTTAATTTATAGTAATATCTTTTCCTGTACTTTTCAATGTAAAATTCTTTAACAGTGTATGGTAAGGAAATCAGATGGGTACTGGCTAGTATATCCTGTAACAATATAGCAAATATTTATTTTAATATTTTATACGATGTAACATGAGCTAAAATTATAATAATTTTACAGTTCAAGTATTTTGATCTCAATTTATAATATAATGGCTTGGAATACTTGAATTTATTGTAGGATAAAAAATAATGACAACTTGGATAGTTGAGATCACTAAGGCTGAAGGGCCATAGCTGCCTTGGCTCAAAGATTCGCGGGTTTGAATCTCGCCTCAGCAGTGGATGTTTGTGTGTGTTCGTTTTCCTTACATGTTATTCCTATAATTATACATCATCTTCTACTAGAATAGGTAAGAATTACACAGGGTATTTTTGCAGGAATACGTTTGAACAGGAAAATGCTTCTGTTCTGATTTACAGAAACAGAAAGAAAATCTGAATCAATATCCCTCAGCCAGATACCAGAGCATATTTACATAGAATTACAAAATATTGCAGCGTGGCTTAAGGAAAATTCCAGTGATGAGTATGTTGAAGTGTATGTTTCCATTCGTGGAAATATTTTGTTCAAATCAATTCAGCATTTAAAAGAACATTACCAATCATCAAGTGGAAGCAGTGTGCACAGCAATGTTTCAGTTCATAGTCCTGTTTTAGTAAGTACATATTTAGTAGATTTTTTGGCCAGTTTCCCTGGTACTTTGAGCAATACTGAGATTGCTCATTGTTTTGCTTCTGGACAATAAATGTAACTTCACTCGCTGCACGTTTTAGGTCTAAGAAAAGTGGTTGAAGAAATTTGTTTTCCATTCCTAAGCAGCCTAGTATGCTTTGAACATTCTTCTCCAAAGCCAGGTTTTACTTTAAACCTTCCTCATAAGAAAGCATATCAAAAAAAGTAAAATGATCACAAAAATGTCAGAGCAATTTTACAATTTTCTTAAAGAATGATGTTAAAACTGCAAATGTTTGTGATATTTTAAAATTCTAATATAAATTGAAGGTATTTAATTATTTGCTCTTTTGTTGTTGTTTTTTTCAGAGAATGAAATTCAGACATGAATCCTCTAGTTCAGGAAGTTCAAAACTGATACATTATTTGTAAGCTTTATAATCCTTTCAATAAGTCTCCAAACTGGATTTCAACAACAATGTGGATTTCCTATAAAGCTTAAATTTTTTTTGTAGGTTTGAGAAAAAAACAAAGAAAATGTTGTTGAGATCTTCTTCAAGCACTGAGCATTTGTATTTTACCTCTAGCAATCGAAGATCTGGCACCCTTGCAGGTACAGAAATTTCTGCATCTTTTACTTCTTTTGAAACGTTAATTATATTTATAATTTATTAAATCTTACTTTACATATATTCCATCATTCTGTGTATTTATTCATTTATTTTAACAAAAAAAGCTACACAATTCAGTTTGTGAAAGATGAATTAGGCAAATATCAGACAGAACTTACCTTGAACATTTCATAAAATAATATTTCTTTCATTCAACTTTCTCAACATATTTGTGTTCCTTTAATGTACTGTTAATGTTATTGATAAACATTTTAGAGTCAGAAATATCAGAATCTTTTGTATAACTGATGATGTTTTTTACATCACGTGTCATTTTATTAACTGTATTATATCAGAATGTGGTTAGAATATTGTATGTTGTATTTTTATCTATGAAAACTAAATAATACATTTTGTCCAATTTAGACATTAAGACAGATTGGACTTATAAATATGCTTTTATTTAAGTCTATTTACAGGCCCACTGTTCACATGATGCAAAATAATTTGTAAATAAATGTTGCGACATTAGTGTGTGCTCATACCCTAGTAATCAAGCCTCTTAAATCTCAACTCAGTTGTAGCAATTTTGATTATTTTTCTTTACCTACATTTCCATAGTTCTTAAAAGTATTATTGTGTAATAATGTAGTTAAATATTTACCTTTCAATTTAAAATAAATAGGTTTGCTTTCTGGTTCATTGAAATCAAAATTTAAGCTCGATAATTCTGGTTAAATGAATAGTTTTAACCCATTCTTCAAATTTTTGATTGAGACCTATGTCAGGATGAAAAACAACAACCCTTGAAATAGTTCTAATGCAATGAGAGGCAGTGAAACAACAGTAGACATTAGAAATAACATCCCCATTTACAATGACAAAAAAAATTATCAGGAGAATAAATAAAAACAAATTGCCAAATAGTACTCTAAATATCAATAAATTGGATTCTGCAACATAACAGGATAAAAATTTAAACAGTCAGATAGCAACAGAGGCAAAAACTAATTTCTAATCTGGGTAGGAGATTAATAGCAATTGAAATGCTAATCTATAAGCTCAAAAATGAATATAGATTAGCTCATTGATGATGCACCTGTTTATGATTAATATATAATATTCCACCTTAAGGAACATATCTGAAGTCTCACATTGATGCTCTGTTTTATGGCAATTGTAGAGGATGTTGTAGATGAGCAGGAAATGGTGAATTATCTTATGTGCTTCACTGCACTACAAAAAATGATGCAAAATGAGAAACTACAGATGTCTGGCATTATTCCAGTAAATGCTCAATCAAATGCCTTTGAGAGCCTTGTTGAAAATGCACTCAATTTGGTTGTTCAGGATGGAGAGGTAAGAATAATATTGGTTGGTATTTTAATATTTTCATTCATTCTCTTTTGCAGAAAATAAAAGTGATCCATCATCAGTTATATCTAAGTACAATAATTAAAAGAGAATATTTTTATCTTTGTAAGCCATTTATTTTTCTTAAACATTTAAGCAAACAAAAGACAAGTAAGCGAGACAGGAAAGTAAAACTTATTTATAAAAAAAATTCACAAGTATTGAAATACGGGTTCTTTGACAGAAATTAAATAAGAATCATGATAGGAATCCTTAAATATGTAACTGAAATTGTAAAAATCATAATACACTTACTAGAAAAACAATAATGTAAGACTTACTGTTGTCATTGGACATAAGAGCATTAATCACTAGTGAGGTCCTTCTGAATACCTTTTTATTGAATTAATGTGTTTAAGAGATGAAAAGTTATAAAGGGTTACATTACAGAAGCATTTATTTAATGATTTGTTATATTGTTTTTGTATTTGTTTAAGTTTTTGTTTCAATATCTTTATTTATTATTATTATTATTATTATTATTATTATTATTATTATTATTATTATTAATTTTAATTTTTTAAAAAATTGTTGCGTTATTGTTGTTGCAACACATCTCTTTAACCCTTATTGTGCTATCCTTTATTACAAATGGGAAGTAATTACTATCTTAGTCAAGTCTCATCATGTCGCAGTCAGTCAGTGCCTTTTATCCCTTCAGCCAGGGGCTCAATGCCATTAGATCCCGGGGTTCACAGTCGGTTACCCAACCAGGAACCCATGAATCTTGAATTCGCTTAATCTTCATGACTACACAGAGTGTAGTAAATGAATTTACGTAATGATGCTGGAAATACTTTCACGTACTAATATTAAGGTAATTATCTAGATTTAATATATTTGAAGTCTATTAACTGATTCTGAATAGCCTAGTTGCTAATCTTCATTGTAGTGCAATAGTTACAATACATTGAGTGTTTTTACCTGGCATTAACCTTTCTCCAGTATACACTGAAAGGAGTATTTTCTTCCACTATTATAATATCATTTTCAATATTTGTATGTGTATATTTACAATTCGTTGCGTTTTCTAAACATCTTGTTGCACAGCCAGTTTTTGAATGCCCCGATGCAGCAAATGGAAATGAGGACTTTATCTGCAATAAACGTGAAATTAACTTTTAAATTTAATTGGTATAAATATAAGGAGAGAGCAGAGAAAATAAGCATGGAGAGCACTTTCTTTTATTCTTTGACGAAATCCATTCATTGAGTTATGAAGGGCCCCTTACTCCTGGAGACCTGCAGTGCATAAGTTGGCCCCTGATCCTAGGGCTGCCCTTATCCTAAGGAGATCCATCCTGATCCTAAGGAGGAGTGAGGGATATGAAAGAAGAGGAGTGTATTTGTAATTTATTAATGTTTTGTTGCTTTATATCAGAGAAACATATTAAATTATCCAGTTATTTTGATCTTGTTTTTTAATAATTGGGATCATAATTACAGTACCTGACATACATAACGATTGGGGCAAATGCCAGAATGTACTCTGGCAGTTTCTGCTCACAAACCCAACTGATTCTATTGAGATAGGCAAAAAATAAAAAAAAAATAATCCATATTTCTTTTTAATTTTTGTACATCATTCATTTTCTCTAAATTATTTATATGTTATAACAATGTACTTCTTTTTTTACAGAGTATTGCCACAAGAGCTAAAAAGTGCATTAGTCATCATGAATTTTCTACTTTGCTAATAGTGTTTCCTATTCTTAAACAACTTCAATTGATGCTTCCTGAATACAAGGAAACCGTGAAAGAATGCAGTGAGGATGTCATATCAAAATTCTCAGCTACTTATGATATATTACACAGCATTGTAAGCATCACATTCATTAACATTAATTTTGTAGATGTTCATTTCCATTGAAAGGAAGTTTCCAAGAAAATAGTATTTTTTCTTAGAAGCTGAATAATAATAGTGAGGTCAATTTGTATTCTTACAAAGTTGTATATTAAAAGCTTTCCATATTCATGAAGATGAATAAAATGTTTTGTTAGCATGGATAATATGATAGGAATTCCTTCAAAATATGAGAGCTTTTTCTTGAAGAGACGAATTACTTTTATTTTTGATGCTCTTAATTTTTGGAAATGCATTTATTAATTTACTTTCTTGTCTTCACGAACTCACCAATACCATATTAAATGTTTCATCTATGACCACCCTAACATCAAGAAGTCAAACTTACGAGGCCAGCTGCTTTATCAAGTCTGGTGCTGCCTTGTTTTAGTGTTCTGTGTTGCAACCTACAGCTAAATTAGGTGACCTAGAAGTGGTAATTTTACCCTCTGGGTGGTCAATGTATAATATTTTATCAAAATTATTTCCTTTTTGGCTTTAAAACATCCTCATCATGAACCGAATGTTCATTCCCACCTGAGATATGGCATAATATTCTGGGAAAATACATCTTATACATAGTTCCCAGACTTTTAGATTACAAAAAAGAATTGTATGAATAATAGGCAAATCCCACCCACGTGATTCTTGTAAACCTCTCTTTATTAATAGAGGTATTTTACCATTACTTTGTCTCTTCATATATGAATCCATGATTTTTGTCAAAAATGACTTACTTAAGGGCAGGAAATATATTTTCAGCAAACGCCTTTGTCTATAACTACAACACGCGACATAGTAATAATATTCTCCAGGTGACAGTATCAACAGCTTAGTACAAAAATTCACATATAATGCATATACATTATTTTTCAACACCTTGCCAGATGACATTAAACGATTAAATTCAATGCAAAAGTTTAAGCCCCAAGTAAAATCTTTTCTGCTACACAACTGTTTCTATACAAATACAAACTATACCAAGCATCCAAAAGGAATATAATATTAATTTTAACAATGACATTTAATGTATTGTATATCATTTGGATTGTATAATTTTAAAGAACCTGTAACAAGCATTGTACTTCAGCTTCTAGGTCAATGACCCCACCTCAATCAGGTTTTAGTCCAGTTTCCCTGATCCTCGAGCAAATGCTGAAATGGCCCCTTGTTTTGCTTCTGGACATAACTGTAACTTCATTTTAACTTCTCCCCATCACATGTCACACACAGTTTTTAACTGTTTTTGATGTAAATAAATAAATAAAACTGCAAGATCAAAAGCAAAGGAGGCTTTCAGTTCTGGTTTAGCAGTAGATCTGAAATACTTCATTCTTCAAGATGTTCCTAGCTTTACAACTAGTTTTCACAAAATCAGTGGAATGTTCCGAGCTAAAATGTTCAGTCAACATGCTAGTTATACTTACAGTTTTAGTTAAAAATAATTTTGTATAGAAAATTATTTCATCATAAAATAACTATTAAACGATGAGCACACTCAACATGCATGAAACAAAATTTGCAAAATGTTTAAATACCGAATATTAAGTATTTGTAATCAGATTTTCCCTAATATATTCATGCACATTATTATATAACTTCAAGTAAATATACTTTATATCAAGTGATAAATTTTCTCTAAAAATATTATTCTTAATAACCAATGTTAGCCAGGTCAGGAGTGCAAATATTGTACAATGCTTAAGGTGCAAAATAACCTCATGTTGACATTATGATTCATGCTTAAGATAATCAATCATTAAGAAAGCTCATTGGATGAATTGAATTATACGTAGACTTATTGAGAGGATTTGCTAACTCTAAGTTTACAAAGCTTAATAAATTTACAAAGCAAAGCATTTAGTTATTGCAACTAAACCACTTTACTTCAAAATTCACTGATGTACTACATTGTAGTTAAGAATCCAAAATTGAGATAATCTCTTATTGATTTAACAATCTATTTAATTGAAAAAACTCTGTCAAGTATTAATTTTTACTTATTTTGAATTTTATGTTGTTTTCCAGGCAGCAAAAGCTTTGGATGACTTTGTTGAAAGCATACACTCTGATTCAAATACTCGATTACCACAGGATGGAACTGTTCATGAACTCACAAGTAATACACTTGTTTTCTTAGAACAATTGTTTGATTTTGCTGATATGATTGGAGGGATTCTGGCCCAGAAATTTGAGTACAACAATGCTCTAACAATAGCTCTAATATCACAGCTAGTTGCTGGCTATGGAGAGAGAGATAAAAACAAAATCATTTTGGGAATGTACATACGTAAGTAAAATTATAATCAAATTTAGAATTATTTTATTGTTATAAATTGAAAATTGTATTATTTATACTTGCAGAAAAAGTACTGAATGAGTTGCACCAAACATTGTGCAACAAAAGTAAATTGTATAGTGACATTTATCTTCAAACAATCTTTCGACTCAACAATACTCATCAAATTCTGAAAAGTATAAAACAATCAGGTTTACTCGATTTTGTGCTGTTATCCAGACCTGATTTTGAAACTTATTATCTCAAGATGATCAATGATGACAAGGAAACATACACACAAAGGTGATGATAGTTGGGTATTCAGTAGACACTTAGGAAAAAATAATATTTATATTCTGTTTAAAAGGCTTATATAAACAGATACATGCTGACGATAAGCACTGATTAAGTAAATATTTCTTAGACTATGTAATTTTTCCTACAGGAATTTAATTCCTGTGAACCTGTGATTCATTAAGGAGTAGTTAGAGAAGTAGTAATTCCGCTTCATCAATTTCTTTTTAAGCAATGGCTCCATACTGTAACCCTTTTCATCCTGGTTGTCCAAAATGAATTATGGAATAATTAGGGTACAGACTATTACATTGCCATTATTCTATGTGTACTGGAGTGAATTTATGTATGGGCTGAACATGAAATTGCCCAGAATGACACTTTTTGATGGACAAATATTTCTACTTACAATATTTTTATAATTAAACAAATTCATTTATGAATGTAATTTTATAGTTTTATTTCCATTTTATATAATCATAAATAATTTTCTGAAATAATGAATTTAGTTGGAGTGGTTTCAATTTTAAAGATGAGCTCATCGTTTTTTCCCTCAATGCTTCTGTATCATAAAATGATTAATTAGTACTTCCTATTTATTATAAGAAATTTTGATTGTTTTACTCTAAATAATTCTTTTAATTTTAAGCAATGCATAATAGCTCTTGTTTGTTGTTATCTTATTTGATAAATGTAGTTTTTTGTTTGTTTTAACAAATCAGTTTACTTAAAAAAATAAATATATTAAAATAAAATATTCAAAAAATGGAATAAATGATAAAATATATTTATATTTAGTATAGTGCACCATGTGTACTCTTCTAATTAATACATAAACTCATTAATTATGATTAATTTTTCCCATCTTCATTGAAATTCAAAGTATAGGGTGTGTAGCATTCTTTGCTTGTTTCTATTCCAAAATTGCAACTTATTTTATTCAAATAGAAATAATTTTTAAAAGGATGAATATTTAATAAGAGAGATAATTTTCCTGAAATTTTAATGGAATCCAAATGGATTCTGTGGTAAGTGGTTACTATGTTCGAAATTTAAACCAATATGTTGTAAATGTAAAAAAATTACATTTAACATTCAAAAGGTACCTGTGAAACTAATTAAGTTGCCCACTGTTATTTAAGTGACATATTCAAGAACTCATGCATGTGGAACACCCTTCCTTCCCATTTCATTCATATGGGGAAAGATATGTTAGTGAAATATGTTTAAATAGAATTTAAGAAACTGCTGTTCCACCTGTAGTGCAGAATAGGAGCACGTAGATTAGCTCAACAACTAAATATGTAATGGAATATATAAAAAGATCTCATTTTGAAAATTACAACATGAGGATCTTGAGTCCTAGAGTACACTGTTTTCGTTATTCATGAGAATTGTCAAGAAGCAGTGGGACTTGTGGAATGGGATTGCATTTCTGCTGCCTAATTTTGTTAGGTTTTTGCAACAAATATTAATGAAAATATATTTCATCATCTCTCCTTCAAATTCTCTTTCTTTTGATATGTACCTCATTTGTTGGGATTGGAAGTGTGTGAGAGTTGCAAAACATCTAAACTCTATAATAATGCTATGACTATGACTGTGAGGTTGTTTATTATTGTATATTGGGAATCCTTTTGTGACTTTCAGGATAAGCAATTTCACTTTAATGATTTTCAAATAAAATCAGCGATAATGATTGTAATGCAAATGTATGTAGTTAATGTAGAATATGCTGCATACTAAATCTCTTTTATATTTTTTACCCATTTAAATGAATAATAAACTCAATTCAAGGCAAGAGACAAATATAATAAAATTTAAATCTTATGTGAATAGAATAATTAAATTTATTTGTATGGATTTTCGCAACACAGCAATTATTATTTTTATCAGTTATATTGAATACCTTTAACTTACTGTATCTGTTCATGGACATGAATTTTAACTACTTCATAGTTAGTATATTTTATTAGTTGTGTTATTTAATGAATACTTGTTTTTATTAACATTTTAACTTGTACAGAAAATTAAACTATTTGCATTTAATAAATCAGAAGCTGTAAAGGGCAACAAATATAATGCTACTCAGCAGTACCATAACAAAATGAGTGCAGGCCTACACATATTCGGGCCCCCTTTATAAAAGTGTAAAGGTAACACAAGTAGTATTAGTAACTTAAATAATAAAAATTACCTCTAAAAATGGGCCTTCTTTTACCTTGGCTAGCCCTCATTGCAGGCCTTGTAGGCTCGAACTCTATGCCACTGCTGCCCAGGTCATTAGGTGAACTAAATTTGCACATGTGTACAAATAACCTTTTATATCATCTGCTGGATTATTATTAAGTTAATTATGTGAAAAAGACAACGATCAAGATGAAATTTTAAGGAAACTTGTCTCAACGATTATTTAAAATATTTACATTTTGTTGTGTTTACAGGCCAATTAATGTAATCCTTCTATTACAAAATTAATGCACTACAATAAGTGTTTATGTTCAATTTCCAGCTGGAAAAAAATTCTGGAAAATATTTGGCCCCTTGATGTTCTCCCTGGGGCAAATGCTGGAGTTTCTAAATTAAAAGACAAGGACAGGGCAGTAATCAAAGAAAAATTTGCTGTATGTCTACAATAAATATTGCATTTCATATTAATGTACTAAGCAATAATTATAATTAATTAAACAATATTATAATTATTGTTTGTTTGTTTTTTTCAGAGTTTTAACAAATATATGGAAGAGATTGTAAAACTTCAGCATGGTTATTATATAGCAGACGAAGAGTTGAGAAATAACATGAAAGAAGATAACAAAAATTTACTTCTTCCAAAATACAAAGAATTTTATGAAAAGTAAGATGGCATTTATAATTTTAGAATTATCAAGGAAGTACATTGCTTTGAATAATATAGTAAAGTTATTAAAAGTATATTGTTTTAATGCAGATTAAAAAAAAAAAAAGTATTATATTTTTTTTTCTTCTGAAAATGATGTTTTTGTTTTGATGGTTTTCTCAACAGATATACATCGTTATCTTTTACTAAAAATCCTAAGAAGTACATTAAATATACACCAGAACAAGTTTCATCTCTGATTGATCAATTATTTGATGTTGCTGCTTGATGATTTTTTTTAAGTCTCTGCATATTCTTCATGAAAAGACAGAGCTAACTGGATTTTTTGATAATTTTGCAAGAAGATCAGATTCATTGCTGAAGAAGAATATTTTTGGAACTAGGAGAGGGATAAAGGAGAATAATATGGTATGAAGGTATTAAAACTATTAGTAATTTGACATTGATAGAAACTAGTAATGAATAGGCCACAAGTCTGATGATCAAAGTGTACGAAGGAGTTGAAAAACAAAAGATAGATCATTTTGACAAAGATTCTGGCAACCAACTGCTGTGAATATTCTTAGGGATCTACTTATCATTGCCATCATCATCAACTGGATTCAGTAACAATGAAAAATATTTTTAGGTGTATAAAATAGAATCTCATTTCTGTTTTATTTTAGTAATTTCTGATGATATGTGGTAGAACTAATGTGAAACATAAAAACTTGAAAGAGAGAAAAAAATTGACTCAGAAGTTTATATTCTTTTTATATACAAGATGTCAGACAGAAAAGAATTGACAAAATTAGTCGTAATGATTTCCCACATGCCCAACAATACTAAACAGTAAAGTTAGATGGTTCAAGCATTAAGAAACGTGTTCAATATGAAACATTCCTATAAAATTGGGATTTTTAGTCCAAATAGTTTTAAAAAAACTGTGTGATTCATAAAAATGTCTTGCAAATTTGAACTCAGAGAATCAAAATGAGGCTTAGAAATTGGTTCAATTTTGTGCTGCTAAATTATTGCAATCATTGTACGTCTGAAATAAATTGAAAATGAGATTAAATGGGAAAAAAATGTTAAATTCTCAAATTGGAAATGAGATTAAATGAAGAAATATATTTGTTAAATTTTCAGGGATGATAAATATTTGTTTGAAACATGGACATATGGAGCTTTTAATTAATAAGGCAACAAACTTATAGCAAATACTCCTAAGCTATTTCTACTTACCCTCAACCACTAAAAAAATATCTGTTGCTACCAGAAGTCCCAGTGATCCTTTCTTCATGTAATTTGTTGTTTGGGTTAAAATTAATAGAAAAAAAAAGTTATTGAATCACAAATATTGTACTTCATAAACAGTATCTGGGTGACATTCACTGAAATATGTTTGTTTCATTGTTTAACTACTTTTGCTAAGTAGTAATACAAGTTATTTATTTATATATTGATAATTCTAAACTGATGTTTAAATGTATGGCTATGTAGAAACTGAAACCCCACAACAAAAACAAAAAATGCAATAATAAACAATTACACTACAATACTTGTTATAATTGATTAAAACAAAAGAGCTGCTTTCCCATTAAACCTTACATTGCAAGATTTCAAATTTCTCCCAAAGCTTGGGATATATTTACATTAATATTTATAGTTGGAAAGGTTGATTATATGTAACATTTGGGGACTAGGGATATTTGTATATCTGATGGAAATAATTGAAACAGTGCTTTGTAGGATGGCATGCAACAAGAAAGCTAACAAATTTATTTTCACATGTTTAGACAACATTGTTAAGTGAGAGCAAGACTTGCACACCAGTGCGTACAAGAAATGTAACAATACTTTGGGAAGTAACTACTGATGTAAATGTTCCAAACATTGTAAAAAAGGCCAGTAATAATAAGTACAAAAGCAACAGTACATTATCATAACAAAATAGATAATAAATTCAGACTAAGAATATAAGCATATACAACTGTACTAGACTGGGAGAGGTGACACGGTATTAATTAATGTCCCTGCAGTGCCTCTGACAGGCAGACCCGACGGTGGCAGAATTTTTCGACACTAGCGAGCTTATTAGGTCAAGTTCTGTCGCTGTATAGAGGAAAATTCTAGCGGCCGGCTGTTCTGATCGGTAGTTTTGCGTGGTTTCTCCGATCAGTACCAGGAAAAAGCCGGAGCTGTACCCTAACAAATGGGCCATGGACCGCGCTCGATTTTTCCCTCCCATTCCTTGTCCTATCCTTACCCCTAACACACACACCTACGCTACACTACTACACATTCCGGTAGGCCAGTCGGGAGCTTGGAGCGTGTCGTGGCTGTGGCGGTGCGCCACTGCTGGAAGATACCTGGCCAGGGAACACCCCGATAGCCGACGATAGATCGGCGCAGGATCTCGCCATTCAACAAGACAAGATCACCTAATTTTATGTAAATAATATCTTGGTCGTTCTTTTTTTATAAAACCCACCCCTCGTTAACCCGCCAAGACAAACATTTTTGAAATCAGACCTCTGGCGTGCTTACACTTTGATTACATAACGTAGACACACACGCGCACGCCAAAAAGAAGAAGAAAAGGAAAAAGAATATGATGATGATGATGAAGATGATGAACAAGATTTGGTTAGATGAGCGATTAAGAAACATCGAAGTGAGTATCCTGAAGGAGAATCCCGTGATTCAGTTGGCATAGTGCGACAAGCCGATCTGCCCATCCCGTGATGCAATGCCTGACGGCGGTTTCAAGGAGGAATTTTTAGTGAGTGAGGCATACACTAGCTGTGAATCCCACATACTGCGGGTACGGGCCTCGAGTCTTTGGAATATTTTCCCCTGCCCTCGTAAAAAAAAGTTATCAGACCCAAAGACTTGATACGTGCTAAATTGCAAATACGTGAAATTGTAAATATCACGGTTGTTTTTAGCGATTAAAAAAATCTGGTGGGTGGGTGGTTTTGGCTACTTTGTATGTGTGTGTGAGTGTGTGTGTGTGCGTGCGTGCGTGCGTGACAGTGTTAGGCTTCATTCACAATGCAAACTTAAACGTAAACATAACTTAGCCGCAAAACCTAGAAATGAGTTATTAAGCGAGACCATTCACAATGCCTTGATGTAACCGAGGACGTAAAGTCGTAAACTTAAAGAGTTCGCAAGCACTAAGCACACGTCGGTCGCCGAGGACCAATCAGAGATCTTGAAAGAAACAAACCCGGATTGTGTTAAGGAAGTTTGTGGTTGTGTCATTTCATTACTGTTATGTACTGAACTAGTTTGCGAACTGTTTTGACGCGAGTAGTGAATTCAAAGTAAGAATTTAGGCCATTTTCTTGTGACTTGAACTTAACGTGGCGAATAAAATAATTACGTTCAACGAATCATTTGTAAACTTTGTACATGAGAATCCTTGTTTCCAAAATAAACGAAATGCGAGAATACAACAGCTATTTGCATTTATATATAAAGACAAATCGATGGGGAAATTGACGAAAAAGCTAAAAACCATGGTAAAAAGATATTTCCACTATGCTATAAACGAATCGATAATTGATCAAGCTTCAATACCTTGAAATCTGATTGGCTCAGGTGAAACCCGTTCGAGCTAACGTTCGTCATTCTCAATACTTGTCTTTAAGTGTACATTTTACTACGTTAACGGCATTGTGTTTAAGTTGGCGTTGTGAATGAGGCCTTATCTACTCGCGATAGGGAAACGGGCGTGTGCGCACGCGTCGCGAGTAGGCGCAAGCGACGCGCTCCACCGCCAGCGCGAGTAGCGCCGCCGCGGCGCCGGTCACCAGCGCCGCCACCGCCGCCGCAGGCGCCGCGTCGCTCGCCGTCGCGCTCCTGAAGGCAGCCCGGGCGGGGCGCGCAGCCGCCGCCATCGCCGCCGCCCCCGCGCGCGCCCCCGGCGACACCACGCGCCGGTACGCGTGCGCCAGCAGCCCGTTCTCGCGCAGCTGCAGCACCCTGCGCCACCGCCACACGGCGCCTTCAGTACGGGCCTACAGAGCTACTCGCGCAGCACCCTGTGCCACCGCCACACAACACCTTCAGTGCTACTCGCGCAGCTGCAGGTCCCTGCGCCGCCTCCACACGAGTACGGACCTAGAGAGCTACTCGCGCAGGTGCAGCACCCTGCGCCACCACCAGACGACACTCTCAGAACGGACCTAGAGAGCTACTCGCGCAGCTGCAGCTCCCTGCGCCACCACCACACGAGTAAGGGCCTAGAGAGCTACTCGCGCAACTGCAGCTCCCTGCGCCACCACGACACGGCACGCTCAGAACGGACCTAGAGAGCTACTCGCGCAGCTGCAGCTCCCTGCGCCATCACCACACGACACACTCAGAATGGACCTAAAGAGCTACTCGCACAGGTGCAGCACCCTGCCCCACGACCACACGGCACACTCAGAACGGACCTTGAGAGCTACTAGCGAAGCACCCTGCGACTCAACCACGCGTCACAACACACCACGTCACACTCAGTACACACTAACTGCGGCACCCTTCGAAGCCACATTCAATACTGTCCTAACCATCTGCTCGTCGCGCAGCTGCAGCAGCCTGCGCCACCACACGACGTCACGCTTGCAAGGCTCAATACGAACTTAAACAGAGGTATGCCAAGGTGGAGCAGCCATATCAGCACACCCAAATGAAATATGTCATAGGGTTTATTGCTACTTAACTGCCACAATGTGGAATTTATTGCCACTTATTTTCGTGGAAACCCCAAAGTCAGCGCACACCCGTTTTCGCCACGAAACTACGTGATAATTAATTTGAAACTGCTATGGCAATAAATTAGCAGTTAATTAGCAATAAATCATTTGAGGGTCCGACGAGAAACGATCCGATTTAAATTATGTGTGTGCTGGGGTCGCGTCATGCCAGCTCACACTAATTTTATTACCATCAAAATACATGACAATTAATTCGAAATTGTCGTAATTAGCAATTGTGCTGACATGGTTGTTTCAGCTTGACACAGCTAACAGCTCGGTACCACCACACATCACACACGCCACGCCACGCCACGCCACACCGCGCCGCGCCTCGCCACAGAACGCCACACTCATTTCGTTTCTAAACAAGCCCTTTTCACATAGCTGCACTACCGTGCCTTACCACATCGCGCTAGGTCACACTCAACACGTGTCTAATCAGCTTCGTCGCTAGATACACTTTGGCCACCATATTACACTCAGCACATGAAATAGATACAATTCTGGCAGTAGGTAGTAGTTATCAGAACACATCTGATACATCCATTATAGTTTGAAATCAGAAATATGTTTTTATAACACGGTAGTTAAAATTGCTCCCACCCAAGTCTTAACAACAGGCTTAGAAACTGATTTGGAAGGTCCGGCTCTGAAGACACTTTAGTAGATTTGATTAGCCTTTTTATATATTGGCTTGCATGTATTCCGAGTCACTCATTTCGGCGAGACCGAATTAGAGATAAACGCTCTATGAAATTATTTTACAGGAAGAGCTGATTACTCAGCCAAAAATCACCTACTCAAGAAAGTCACCTCACAAAATCTGCTGTGGTTGATTAGCGAACAAGTCAATGAAAAGGTGATTGCACGGAGTTATGTGAAATATACCATACCGTCACGTTCCGGCCAACCATCTCTTCATGCAAGGAGCTGCAGCTCTTATGATGTGAAACACCCTTAACACACGTGTGTGAGCATGTGAGTGAATGCGTCGGCGGCGGCTGACCTGTGCGCCAAGAGCTCTGAGTAGGGGCAGTTGAGGCGCATGACTCCAGACAGCGTCTCCACGATGCTGTCCTGGGGGATGGCCGCCAGCAGGCAGGGCAACCGCTGCTGCATGCCCTGTGAACACGATACTCAGGGTTAAGGCCGGTGGGAACTCGTGAACAAGTGGACTTTGTGCCGGCTGCAAATCTCTCGCCACCCTAGGATTACCCATTGTGGAAACAATAAAGTAGGAAACAGAGATGACAGATTTGCAACTGGAGCGAGGCATGTTTATCAAGCGTGGATTACCTGTGGGTACCTAGCTTTCAGAACCTTACACAGTCCCACGCACGCGAACCTGCCATGTTCTTGAAAATCTGTCACCGCAGCTGCCTTCTCCAATGTGGGAACAATGGAGAAGGTAAACACGACGACTGATGTAGAACCGGTGCGATGCAGGTTCATGAAGAATGGCTTCCCTTTAAGGATCTTACACATGAAGCTACGCTCGTCAGCCTTGCTCGACAGCCAACTGGAAATCTGCTGTCGCTGAAATTTTTCCCCCTGTGTGAGCAGTGAATCAAGTAGCAGCAATGACAGATTTACAACCTGCAAGACTGAGGATTGCCCAGAAGATAACGAGCTTTGATGGTAGAACACTGCAATTCTTAAAATGGGTTCGCAACTGATGCAAGGAAGTAATTATTATTCTACAACACATTGAAGCATCGATGGCAAAGCGTGGAACAGCCGAAGCGCGCCACACATGTATAACCAATAATGAACATATGTAAGTGTGCTCTCATCTTTGGTCTTGATTAATGTTTAAGGAAGCATGTGTTTTAGCCTGTTCTTCACCAAATTACGCTACTGGATTTCTTGAAAGAAATTTGGGAAGACAAAAAATGTTCATGCTTTTACAGCGACAAATGCAGCGTTACATTTACTGTAATTTTCGTTAATAGAAGCAGGTTACAACTTCTGGTAGTGAAATTCTGCTTTTTGAATCTTGCCCTTCCAAATTATTCCTTTAGAGCCACAGTAACTCGAAGTAATTCATAACTCCAACTGCTGAAGATTCAAAGAATGTCGACGAGATGTTTACTGTAATGTATGGCTTGACCCGTATGATTGTGGCATGATTTGAACCATTCAGTACTAATGTTCCAAACTTCTAGGGGTTGTAGAGGGTCCAAAGTAATACTATTTTGCAAAATAATATGTGCTGGGAAAGTCCGTTTAACGAAGTTACACATGTGACATTTACCCCTGATTGGTAATCAGATCACCTTGTACTGGTGTTCGGCAGGTATTTTAATTCTCTTTGACTGCGTCGGGACGTGATCAGAGGGACATTGGTAATTAGGAGTTACTCTAAGAAGAGACCACTTTGAGAGGTCGGGAAGGAAATGCATTGCGATGACATTACAAGAGATAGTGAAAAAGACATTTTCAAATAATCTAACTGTACCTGAACGCACTGACAAAATTGGTGCATGTACATAGCCTGCAGGTATCTTGGCAATAGTGGTGTAGCAGTAGCTGTCAAAGCGGTCCCTTCTTACAGTAATCTCTCTACATAAGAGTAGTTGCCTAACAATCAGGGGCAAATGTCACATGTGTAAATTTGTTGTATGAAATTTATCGCCATAAATGTTCATTCATAGTTGACTCCTACATGCCACAGAAATTTCTAACATTTATTCTGAATAAAATGTATACGCATTGGCAAAATGTGATTATGGTTGACTTCTACATGACATAGAAATTTGTAACATTTATTCTGAAAGACAGGTATACGCGTTTCCCTCAAAAATACAAATTTTAATCAGAAAATGAGATGCTATCCAATTAGTCGCGGAATCCCCTGAAAGCGATTTTGGACATCATAATTCCCTATTGCCGTGCGCGTGCGTGGGCGCGTGCGTGGGCGAGGGCGTGGGCGCGTGCGTGGGCGCGTGCGTGGGCGCGTGCGTGGGCGCGTGCGTGGGCGCGTGCGTGGGCGCGTGCGTGGCGCGTGCGTGGGCGCGTGCGTGGGCGCGTGCGTGGGCGCGTGCGTGGGCGCGTGCGTACCTTGGCGGCGATGAGCGAGACCATGTGGGCGCGGCGCGGCTGGCTGTCGCGGCACACCGCCCCCAGCCCGTGCAGCGAGGAGCGCGGCAGCGACGCCTCGCGGCCGCGCACGAAGCGCCGGTACAGCGCCTGCAGCGTCGCGTCCTGCGACTCCTGCGCACCCGCGCCGCCGCTCAGCGCCAGGGCGAAGCGCTCAGCACCCCCCTCAACCCCGCCACTTGTTGAATTAATTCTAATTGAAAACGGTCACTCGTTATCGGTATCGTTGTCGTCGTCGTTGTCGTTGTCGTTGTCGTTGTCGTTGTCGTTGTCGTTGTCGTTGTCGTTGTTGTCGTCGTCGTCGTCGTCGTCGTCGTCGTTGTCGTTGTCGTTGTCGTCGTCCTCGTTATTGTTATTATTATTATTATTATTAGTGTTATTGTTATAATTAATTAGAGGAATTAGAATTAATAATAATAATAATAATAATAATAATAATAATAATAATAATAATAATAATAATAATATCATTATCATTATCATTAGCCAACTAAGATCCCATTAAGGCCAAGGGCAACCTTCATTTTGCAGGGAATGCTGAATGATAGGGTGATGATGAAGGGTAAAAGGACTAGGGTGATGGTGGGAGGAGGCAGGTGGGGGGTGGAAGGTGATCGTGATATTTTTAAACATCCTAGCATTCGCCTTAAGATCAGGGGAAACTACGAAAAACCCCGGTCAGGACATCCCGATTGCGTCGCTACGCACCGAGTCACTTCTGTAGGTGGTCGCTCAAATGTGCTCTCTCAAATGTAATGACAAAATATAGGGCTAAACTATTTCGAAGTATCTCAGGAAAGTCAGAAAATATGTAAAAATTTTAGCATTTTACAACAAAAATGACAAGAATGATCTACAAATGAGTCACGGGTAGGACACAATAGTTGTCAATAAAATAAATAAATGTTATAGATGCAACTAGGATAGTAAAGAAATAGAGAATAAATTTTCTCAGGCCAGATAAATAAGTCTTTCCAATAAAGAACATTCCATTAGTAATTAAGGAGAGAAAGAGATTTCCGCATGGGACATGTAAATATGTATTATTAGCATTTTTTTTAGATTCATTGAAAGGTGTGGTTCGAGGACCCAATACCTTCCGGCCAAAACCAGAAAACAACTACGAAGATCCCTCTTGCTCTCCTTCTTGATTCCACTTATGATGTGTACGGCAATGTGAAGAAACCGCTGATGCTCTTCAAAGCACTCAAAATGCAAGCCTTAGGTTTGAGTACATTATCAGAATGTATGATCACATAACGGAATACTACAGAGAAAATCATATACTGAATTTGAAAGATCAATGCATTATATTTCTTATCTTAAAGCAAGGACATTGCAGAATGACTTTCTATCCAAACTTACTAAAAGCAACTCCAATTTTTAAAATAAATCATATCAACGACCAGAGTGTGGAATAATCTTCCAGTAAATGTTAGGGAAAATAAAACATTGCGTTTATTAAAAAACGCTTAAATACTCCATTTCTGAGCTGTTATGGCGTGATGCGAAAGTGTGTACGAAAAATGTGAAAATCGTAAGATAAAATGTATTGTAATGTTTTATAGCGCATTTTTCAAAAATATATTATCTCTCTCATATCTAAATTTTTCTCAGTTAAATGTTCTCAGTTAAGTTAATTATAATATAATTAAATTCAATTATGTATATTATTAGCTCTGTTTTCGTGTTATCGTATTCTCATTCATTACTCCTTTACTGGTTATGGCACCGACTGAAGGCGTCTCCCACTAAAGGCGAGATTCCCGCTCACATAACCACTGCAACCCCTCCAGTGATGACGTGGGTACCGCCACGAAATGTATGATACCGAGTGGACTTTTCTAATCCATTTCGCTGTCCTAGACCTCAAGCCTTGCGAGACTCCACACATTATTAGACTATCTTATCATCCTCAGTCCTCAAATATTTTCGGGGGTGAATAGCTTTTCTAGAGGGCGATGATTGTATGATTAGAAGGGTGATGAAGCAATCAGTGATGGAACAAGGAATCGGGAGAACCTCCAGAAAACCTTCCGAGAACCCACTTTGTTCACCACACTGTTATTAAGGATGGGCCTGGAAATGAAAGCCAGAACTGACAGGTTGAAGATGTATGGGTCTGACCGGTACTACACGGTTCACCCAACGCGAGCAACGTTACAGCAGCGCGCTCACCATGAGCTGGGTGAGCTGCCCCGAGTGCGCGGTGACGGAGAAGCGGTAGCCGCCGTGCTGCAGCAACCCGCGCCAGTCGCGGAACGGCAGCGACGACTCCGCGAACGCCAGCGTCGCCACCAGGTGCGCGCCGTACGCCGCCAGCAGCACCGCCGCCAGCAACGCCGCGCTCACCTCCGCCAGCCGCCCCGCCGCCTCCACCGCCCCCGACGGCCTCGCGGACCTGCGGCGGCCGCCCCTCAACCCTCGCCCAAACCCTACGCCGCCCCCGCCGCCGCCCTCGCCCCCACTGCCATACGCTTCGCTGGGTGGGCCTAGTGACAAATGAGCCATCGGTTCTTGACTGTGCGGGTGACGCCGCGTCGAAGGTTGCGATGCCATTTTGTCGTGGCCTTCCTCAGGGCTGGTCTTCCTTTGCTCTGACACACTAGCCCTGAGCAAGGACACGACAAGATGGTCTAAACGTCGACTTCACGAACTTCAAGGCTGGGCTGTCAGGGCAGAGAATATCAGCCATGAGGAATGCCACGACAAAATGGTCGAAACGTTGGCATCGCAGCCTTCGCCGTGAAGTTGCCCATACAGCCAAGAGCACTTGCAAGGCACTGGTCGCGGATTTACGAAACCAACCATTGAATAAGCGATAATTTTGTTTCCGAGCGCCTCGCTTCTCAGACCAGAAAGGGTAGTTCATGTTATCTCTGGAGGTGGTGTCTTCCGCAGGACCGTGAGATCCGACGCCGACCTAGACTCTTCTTTCTTATGGTAACGAACGATAGCAAAAAATCGTCTTACTTCGCGAATGAAACCACGACCCTCCGAGGGAAATCGCCTGCTACAGTTACTTGTAGAATTCTTCTCCAATTGGCCCCATTACGGGGTAGCAATTGGGGTTGTAAATGCAATTATAACGAATGTATTTTTACGCATTTATTTGCAGGCAGATTTTGTAATCATTGGAAGTTCCTCCTCTTCTGTTCTGTAATAGTATACTCAGATTATTGCGTTTTAGTAAGCAATTAATTAGCTTTATAAAGATTTGTGATTGACTCACGAAAGTATTTGCTGCTGAAATTGTGATTCAGTGAATTTGAAAGTTAATTGGATTGTTGGTGAAGTAGATACCTTTTTTTATTTTGATCAATAAATAGAGATATTGTCAGGTATCAATATTTTTATATATTATTGATCAGAATTTGAAAGTATTCATGCAATCTGAAAGCTAATTGACGAGGGCATTCTGTAGGGCAGGAGTTCCCAGCGTGATTGGTAATTACTCGTAAGGGATTGACTGAGGGTCGATAGTCGAAAATGAATGGGCGATTGATCGATATAGTAATGATCAAGATCTCATTAATTACAAAAAATAATAATGAAGCTGATTCTTAATTATTTTATGAGATGTAGCGAAAACACATATAATAAATTAAAAATTAGCTACTATTCTTTCTTATTCATCGTTTATCGTTAGAATGTTTAAAAAACTCAAGACATTATAGCTGTGAATTTACGTTACTCTTATCACGCAAGAAAAAAATATCTGTAATATTCACTGCAGAAATGCTAGTACCTATTCTTAAAAACACACCTCCTAGCATGTTGTAACCATTACACAACAGTAAAGATTAGAAACTCAGCTACTTACTCTCAGAATCGGAAGTGTCCCCAATTATTGAAAACTGAGTTTGGAAGTTCGAACTTATACTGCCTTGAAGATTTCTAATTTAGTTTTAGTGCCGACTTTCAGGCGTAAGGAATGTGTACCACCGAAGCCGCAAAAAGCTGAGTCTAATGGATTTAAATAGTGTGTCGGGTGGCGGGGGCGCACCCTGCATGCAGAAGAGGCCCGCGACGACGAAGAGCGCGTGGGCGAAGGCGCGCAGCGGCGGCCGCGCGGGGCGATCGTCGCGGGCGGCGGCCACGGCCGACGC
>BOPP01000101.1:2509029-2529345 GCA_017312745.1 Gryllus bimaculatus
GCACGCCCCCGCGCCCGCCAGCGCCGCCCCCGCCGCCGCCCACAGCCGCCCGGAGAACGGCGTCGCCGCGCCCCGCCACTGCGGCGCGCCGCTCCCGCGCTCGCCCGCGCGGATGAACGCCA
The DNA here is from genome assembly GCA_017312745.1 of Gryllus bimaculatus. Lineage (NCBI taxonomy): Eukaryota > Metazoa > Arthropoda > Insecta > Orthoptera > Gryllidae > Gryllus > Gryllus bimaculatus. The sequence continues at coordinate 2,509,152 of BOPP01000101.1, forward strand.
TCATCCTGCACAAACGCACCGACCACCTCTCATAAACGACCACACGCCTCTGATCAGTAGAGGAGGACGCTCGCTCGGCGGTGGATGAACCCCATCATCCTGCACAAACGCACCGACCACTTCTAAACGACCACACAACTCTAATCTGTAAAAATGACGCCACTGCAGCAGTTCTACCTCAGGCGGATGAACGCCGTGCTCAAACGTCAACAATCACCTTCGTTAAACGACCACACCCCCTGGGCTGTAGTGAAGGACGCCGCTGCTACACTTCGCCATGCGGCAGATGAACGCCATCATCCTGCGCAAACGCACAGACCACCTGTGTTAAACGACCACACGCCTCTGATCAGTAGAGGAGGACACCGCTGCGAAGGTCCGCTCGGCGGTGGATGAACCCCATCATCCTGCACAAACTCACCGACCACTTCTTAACGACCACACAACTCTAATCTGTAAAAATGACGCCACTGCAGCAATTCTACCTCGGGCGGATGAACGCCGTGCACCAACGTCAACAATCACCTTCGTTAAACGACCACACCCCCTGGGCTGTAGTGAAGGACGCCGTTGCTACACTTCGCCATGCGGAAGATGAACGCCGTCATTCTGCGCAGACGCACACGACCACCTTTGTTAAACGACCACACAACTCTGAACTGCTGCGGCGCTCCCCTCTAGGGCGGATAAACCCCATCATACTGCAAAACACACACGACCAAAGAGGTTAAAGGACCACATATCTCTGAACGACGCTCTGCTCTGAAGCGGATGAACGCTGTAGTTGATGGATGAAGGGTCAAGGATGAACACCTTTGTTAAACGACCAGATTTTACCTAAGTGTAGCCTCCTTTTAGCTTTAGAGACGCCTCAACGGCCCGCTACTACTTCACTCTTCTCTCGTGCGCGCTGCCGCTGAGGGAAGCAATCGTTCTGCGCAAACGCGCACGAGCACCTCCGTTAAACGACCACACAGCACTGATCTGCATGAGTTCTGGAGAACGGGGACACTACGCCCCGTCGCAGCGACCCTCCACTCCACTATGCATGGACATCGTCAACCTGCACAGATGAAGGAGACAACTGATAATGTCAGCGATAACAGCGCCGTTTCGTCCAGATTCTGCGGCACTCCACTCCACGCGTCGCCGCGGATGAACACCATCGTCTTTGCAGACCTGTGTTAAACGACCAATCTTCACCGATCTGCATTGGAGATGCACCACGTAGTAAAAAAACAGAGAGAGAGAGAGAGAGAGAGTGTTTTCTCTTGAGAGGTTTAGGAAAATCATTTTCTACCAAACTCCCTTTTCTCTCTGTAGCCCTCGCCCACACGCTAACTCTGCCCACGCCCGCCCGTCAACACGTAGCCGGGTTGTGGACACTGTGCAACAGAGTTTGGATCTCTGCCAAGGTAACTTGATACTACTCGATTGGCCTTACGTACGAGGGCCTCCGTATGTGCAGAATCGTACTTCAAGAACGTTAACTGTCATCGATACTCATCTCGTGGCGAGTCATGTTGAACGACAGAAGGGATGTTGCCTAGTGGCATCCATAGGTTATGGAGGAAAGTAGCTGCTAACGAAAATTATATGCATGGATATTAGAAGGTTATTTTCTACGCGTTTCAGGTTTGTGTTAGCACTGACTCGGCACCTTGCCAATGCGGCGCAATGACCCCTGCGCCTACCTATTCCACCACTCAGCATTTCGCTCGTGCCATTCGAATTCCCATCTCGGGGCGATTCTACCAGGGAGCTAGGGCACGGGCAGTTTGCCCTTGGACATAGAAATGTTGCGATATGAGAAATGGAGATTATTAATTTATTACACAGCGTGTCTTCTTAAGATTTGTGACTCCATGAGCCTTCTTCACGTAGACTGTGCTGGTTTGAACTTGTATTATATGAACTATTTATATGAATACAAACTATGTAGTAGCAATTTTTCTAATATTTAATATACAATAATAATTGTTCAACAAAGCAGACTTTATGTACAAAACGATTTTAGTGTTCCTCCTAAGTACGATTTAGAAATGTTGGAACTCTAAGCCCTAAAATGGACAAAATTATCAAATATCTTGGTATAACCATTTTCACGCGCATCCGATGTGGTGATAATGTCAACTCTTTCAGATCAATCATAGGAGGATTTAAGACGCTGTCTGGAGAAGAATTCTAGCAGCCGGCTGCTCTGATAGGTAGTTTTCCATGATTTCTCCGATCAACACCCGGCGAGTTCCGGAGCAGTATCCTAACAAACTGACCGCACGCGATGTTTTTTTGACTCTTCCTTTTCTATCCTCACCCCCTTACACACGCTTACACTAACAGGCACTACACTACCACATATGTGAAAGACCGATCGGGAGCTTCGAGCGTGTCCCGACTGGGGCGGTGCTCCACTTGTGAGAGATATCTGGTTGGGGGAACCTCTGATAACCGACGGTAGGTCTGCTACGGATCTCCCCATCCAACGGGGAAGAACACCGCCACCTCCCGAGGAAAAATCATGCACTACACTTACGGGTCACTACACTTACCACCTTATTAGTTGACGCGCCCGGAATCACTAATATCCAACCAACCAACCGAAACAAATCAAAGTTAGGAGCCGTCGATAAAATACCTAACCCAAATTTGGAGTATTTTGAATACCCCCTCTCCTCCCTGTAACGCACCCGTAAAACGAAATTGACCGCCCCCATAATCATTACGTAACGCTTGTTCCAACCCCCATCCCACCCCTATGTAAATGTAAACAGTGAAAGTAAATTATAGTTTATTAAAAAAAGTGTTCATTTCATTCATTCATTAACAACTTCTAACAACTTAAAATCATTTTGTTTTAAAACAAATTAAGTAGATGTTTTAGTCTGACAAAAAAAGTAGTATTACAACAAATGTTAAAAATGTAAAATAAAATCAATGTTACATAGCGCTAATGAAACAGCCCCCCTTCCTCCAACGCTGACTCAAGCCCCTCTCCCCCTCTCTCCCATCACGAAATTTATGTTTGGTCCCTCGCTTGTTTACAAGACTGTCACGCGCAAGTGCCACTTGCGGTATTTTGAATACCCCCTCTCCCCCCTGTAACGCACCCGTAAAGCACAATTCTCCGCCCCCATAATAATTACGTAACCTTGCGTCAACCCCACCCCCACCCCTATGTAAATGAAAACAGTGAAAATAAATTATAGTTTATTAAAAAAAGTGTTCACTTCATTCATTCATTAACAACTTCTAACAACTTAAAAACATTTTGTTTTAAAAGAAATAAAGGAGATGTTTTAGTGTGACAAAAAAGAAGTATTTCAACAAATGTTAAAAATGTAAAATGAAATCAATTTTACATAGCCCTAATGAAACAGCCCCCCTTCCCCCAACGCTGACTCAAACCCCTCTCTATCGTCACGTAATTTATGTTTGGTCCCTCGCTTGTTTACAAGACTGTCTCGCGCAAGTGCCACGTGCGGTGGCTGGCGCGGCGGCACCGACCTCGTCACGAGGATGGGCGGCAGGAACCGGCCGATGCGCATGCGCGCCACGGTCTGGCTGAAGGCGTGGTGGGAGGCGTCGGCGAGGCCGCTCTGCAGCATGCCCATGACGCCGCTCCACACCTCCTCGCCGCCCGCGCCCGACGCCGCGGGCGCCCCGGCCACGTTGCCCGGCGCGTCCAGGTACTCCACGCTGCAGCACGGAAGCGCGATTTACTTACAAATGCATTTGATGCGAATCAGCTCTTCACGATTTGGTCCAATAGGGATTTTATATTTTGCTACGGTGACGTCACTATGGGGACGTTCAAGCCCCTCCGATGGGTCAAAGTAAATACTTCAATCGCACGTATCATAAATCGACCGATCCGGGTGCGAGATTTGCCTAAGCAGTCGTGCCGTAGCGAACTCGACCGAAGGATCACGGTTCGAGTTCCGCCTCGGGCAATGGTTGTATTGTGTTTTTTCGTCCTTTACCCCTACATCATCATTTCGTGTACCCACAGTTCCAATAGCGTTACAAGCAATAGTGGTGCTAATGACTAGTAAGTGGAATGCTGACTTAAATAAACATAAATAAAGAAAATAAATCCGAGTAATAATCGCAGGGACGGACGGAGGTTGTTTAGGTGGTCCGACTTCCAGGATTTTCTAAACAAATTTAACAAGCTGCAATTCTGATGCGCTGCGATTTAATTTACAATGCATTATTATGCGAATCAGCTCTTCAACGATAACACTGCATTTGATGCGATGCGATTTATTGTAATGGGTAAATGCACTACGTATATGAGTACGCATTGCTTAAGAGAGCAATGAATTACTTTCTTTCAAACTGTACGTGAAAGAAATATCACCTTCAGACATATTTAATTATGGTCGGTTGGAGCAGCCGCACCCGCCCCTGGACCCCTGAGGGTACATGGGTGATTGGGCCCAAACCGCTGTAAGCTACACGATCAGACAGTGGAAAAGGAATGTTGGGATATTGTGAGTTTCAAAAAGGGCAAAGTCCTCTGAAGTTTGGTACATTTATTGTCGCCAGGGCATGCGAGTTCTGGCGGGGGTGGCGTAAATGGCGTTGATAATTATCTCCCTGTTTTTCCATATAAGGATCCTCTATGCGGTTTGATATCGGAAGACAGCCTACAGACTTTGTTGTTGTAAACTTCACGCTGTCTGCAGCTCTATCTTTTAACTTACAACTTATTTCATACTTCATCGGACTTGGTCTCCGGGTAACTTGAAAACCTCCTCACGCCACCAGCGCTCCTCCAGGGAACTTAGTTCCCTGCGAACTCAACTTTTAATGCATCTGTAGGAAGCATTTGTAATTGCTGCATGGGTGCGAGTAGCACGACACACTACAGCGAAGGACTTACATTATTTAACAACTGGCATTTGATGCGAATCAGCTTTTCAATAAACACATAATTTGATGCGATGACGATTTAATTACAACTGATTTGATGCGATCAGCTTCTTCACGATAAACAACTGCATTTGATGCGATGCGATTGATTTAGACAACTGCCATTTGATGCGAATAGCTCTTCACGGATTTGGTCAATCGTGAGCTTATATTTCGCTAAGGTGACGTCACTATAGGGAATTCAGCTCCGATGGATTGCAATCCCGGTCAACAGCCTAATACTTCAATCGCACGTTATACATAAATCCGAGATAATCAGGCGCGAAACAAGGAGAGTTTAGCTGGCTCCGCTTCAGTGGATTTTTTAAACAAAATTTTAAACACAACTGCATTTGATGCGATGGCGATTTATTTACAACTGGCATTTGATGCGAACATCAGCTCTTCAACGATTTGGTCAATCGTGAGCTTATATTTCGCTACGGGTAGCGGTGACGTCACTATGGGACGTTAAGCTCCCGACTGGACTGCAATACGTCAACACGTCAAATACTTAATGCACGTATACCTAAATCCGAGTATGGATCCCGGCGGACAAGGAGGTGTTTAAGTGGCTGCCGGCTTCCCAAGTGATTTTTAAGACAAAATTTAAAACATGCACTTGATGGCGATGCGATTTCTTATACAACTTGCACTTTGTTGCGAATCAGCTTTCACGATTTGGTCAATCGTGAGCATTATTGATTTGCGCTACGGGGACACTATGGGACGTGAAAGCTCCGATGGATCAATGTCAACAGCTCAAATACTTCAATCGCATGTATACATAAATCGAGATAATACCCGGGCCGAACAAAGGAGAAAAAAAAAGAGTTTTTAGGTGGCTCCGGCTTGCAGTGATTTTTAAGAAAAAATTTAAAACAACTGCATTGGGATGCGATGGCGATTTATTTACAACTGTCATTGAATGGCGAATCAGCTCTTCACGTTGGTCATACGTGGCTTATATTCGCTACGGTGAGTCACTATGTTCAGCTCACGACTGGATGCAATCGTCAACACTCAATACTTCAATCGCACGATATTACATAAATGGAGTATATCCACCGGGCAACAAGGAGGTGTTTAAGTGGCTCAGCTTCAGTGTTTTTTAACGAAATTTAAGACAACTGCATTTGATGCGATGCGATTTTATTTTACAACTGCTGTTGATGCGAATCAGCTTCTTCACGATAAACAACTGAATTTGATGGGCGATGCGATTTATTACACCTGGATTTATGAGCATTCGCTTTCATGCGAGTTTGGTCCATCGGTGAGCTTATATTTCGCTAGGTGAGTCACTTATGGGGACGTTCAGCTCCCGACTGGCGTTAATAGCTAATATACTTCAATGGCACGTAAACATAAATGGTATATATCCGGCCGAAGCAAGGAGGTGTTTAAGTTGGCTCCGCTTCCCAGTGACTTTTATTAAACCAAAATTTAAACAACTGCAACTTGATGCGATCGATTTATTTACAACGGGGTTGATGGAATGCAGCTCTTCAGATTATGGTCCAATCGTGAGCTTGATATTTCGCTAGGTTGACGTCAATATGGGGACGTTAAGCTCTCGATGGATGCAGTGTCAACAGCTCAAATACTTCAAATCGCACGGTATACATAATCCGAGTAGAATCCACCGGCAGACAAAGGTGTTTAGTGGCTCCGCTTCCAGTGATTTTTAACAGAATTTAAACACACTGCATTTGATGCGATGCGATTTATTTACAACTGATTGATGCGAATCAGCTTCTCACGATGTTTGGTCAATGTGGAGCTTATATTTGCGTACGCGTGAGTCACTATGTTTAGCTCCCGAATGGGATGACAATCGTCACATGCTCAAATAACTTCATCGCACGTATAACTAAATTTGAGTATAACCAGCCGGGCGAACAGGAGGTGTTTAAGTGGCTCGCTTCAGTGATTTTTAAACAAAATTTAAACAACTGTCATTTGATGCGATGCGATTTATTTTACAACTGCATTTGATGCGAATAGCTCTTCAGATAAACATGCAATTTGATGCGATGCGATTTATTTACAACTGCATTTGATTGCGATCGCTCTTCACAAATAACAACTTGCATTTGATGCGATGCGGATTTTATTACACAACTGCATTGAATGCGAATCAGCTTCTTACGTTTGGTCTAATCGGGTATATTTTATATTTGCTCGGTGAGTAGCTATGGGGACGTTCAAGCTCCCGCTGGCGTCACAGCTGCAAATACTTCATGCAGCACGTATCCATAATGCCGAGTATAATCCACCGGCCGAAAAGGAGGTGTTAAAGTGGGCTCCGCTTCAGTGATTTTTAACGAACAAAATTTTTACATTGTTTCTAATTCATAAAAATAATTTTAAAAGAATGTTTATTAATGGGTAGGGTAAACATTTAATAAAATTGAATGGTACATTTATAAGCAGTTATTTCTAATTACTATGGCTCAAGTGAATTTAATTCTTGGCCTGCTATAAGATACAGGAAAACCATGTCGCACAATATGCGCGTTATCCTATTATTCCTTGTCTTAATTTAAATAACAATATACGTAATATAAACGTGCGATTGGCTTCAGTGTTTCGATCTGGCTTCTTCAGAAACCATTGATTAAAATGTTTGAGGGAGACTAGTGAGAAAATTCACAGGTCATCACAGCATATTTGTATGTACGTATAAAGATGTATACTATTCATATTTCAATGCATGTACAGTAGAACCCCGTAATAGGGCGAAGAATTGGGGTTTGATATGGTTCGGTTCGTAATTGTTTGGATTATTCCGAAAACTGTTACGTACATACACACAATACGTCTTAGATTACAACATTGCAATGCAGTGTGCGATTTGGGAAATGGCAAGTAACTTAGCGATCGCATCATCAAGCACATTCATTTCCTAACGGCAAAGATTACCATTTGCAAGTTCTCTAAGTGAAAATTACTGCTATATAAACGTGTTCATCACAGTTACCAGTGAATAAACGTTTCATTTCGCAACTTGTTGTTTAATTATTAATTGTTCAGTTCTTCGGTAATTATAAAAACCGACTTTCTCTCCACTCAAATAAGCATTTTATTTATTTTGTTTATTTTTTTCTACATCAAATTTTGTTCGTATTATCCGAATTTTCGGATTTGCGGGGTTCGGATAGCGCGATTTCTACTCTATACAGTAGTTACTTAAGTAAATTTACTTAGGAGTGCATGTGTGTGTCTTGGTGTTAGTGTGTATTTGTGTGGTGTGGGGGAGGGAGGGCCGGGGGCACACTGAAGTTGAGGCCGGTGAGCGCGCATCCACACGTTGGCCGCGTACCCGTGTAGCCCGCACCGAGCCGTTTGGCCCAGCCGCTCGCGCAGCTGTACGGCGGGTCTGTTAAGCAACGCGGCGGCCCTCACACAGTGCGTAAACAGAGCAACAAGGATCTTTGATTTATGAGATATAAGTCTGCCTTGGCAGCGGTCCGTATCTGACACGCTCTTTATCCTTTCTTTTTTTTATTGTTGCGTCTGAATTGAGCAACACGTTCTATGCCTGGGGGGGTTGTACGCGTTTGCGCGGGTGTAATCCATTAATAAATGGCTATTTATAGAAGTAGTCCCGCATTAATTATCTGTTCATTTAATTGTCACGTCTCGTCGGAGTCAGTTGTCAAGAGGACGCCAGGTAATTTGCGTATGCGTCTCCTACTACGCGCTCCTGCGTCACTACCAGCTTCTAAGAATTGGAAGGAATTGAGGATAGAGGTAGGTGTTAGACATTAGATAGAGACAGGATGGACTAGCTGGTGGACGCATGCAAACTCGTTTAGTCGTAGCGATTCACATGAGTTCTGTGGGTATGGCCGTGAGCGTGCGCGTGGCGTGCGCCGTCATCATACCATGGGCGTGCGCGTGGCGTGCCGTGGGCGTGCGCGAGCGCGTGGGCGTGCATCATCATGCCCATGGGCGTGCGCGTGATGTCGCGGTGGGGTGTGCGCGTTAGCGTGCGCGTGGGTATGCGCGTGGGCGTGCCCGTGGCGTGCGGAGGCGTGGGCGTGCCATATCATGCCCATGGGCGTGCGCTGGATGTGCGCGTGGGTGGTGCGTGTGGGTGTGCGCGTGGGTATGCCGCGTGGGCGTGCCCGTGGGGTGCGCGAGCGCGTGGGCGTGCCATCATCATGCCATGGCGGTGTGCGTGGATGTGCGCGTGGGTGTGGCGTTGGCGTGCGCGTTAGCGTGCGCCGTGGGTGCGCGCGTTAGCGTGCGCGTGGGCGTGACCGTGGCGTGCGCTGGCGCGTGGCGTGGGCCCGGCCGTGGGCGTGGCGCGGGCGGGAGAGGGGGGTGGCTCACGTTGAGCGTGGCGAGCCGCAGCGGGGCGCCTCGGCAGATGGCGGTCGGCGGCGGAGCAGCAGCGGGGCGGCGGCGGGCCAGGCGCCAGCAGAGCGGGCCTCGGGCGACGGCCGAGCTACGCTCCACCAGCGCCACGCCCGCGCCCGCCCCCGCGTTGCGCCAGCCACAGCTCCGCGTCGAAGGGCACGGCGGCGCCGCCCAACAGCTCGGCCGGCGGAGGAGCGCGGCCCCGCCGCGGCGCCACCAGCCACACGGCGCTCGCCAGCGCCCCCGCGCGCTCGCCGCTCTGATAAACACATCACGCACGGCCTCAGACGGGAGCGCCGAGAACCCTACGGCTTTTCTAGACTGCTCCAAAGTCGAGAAAAATTGGGGCCTTAGAAGCTCAAATATTCGTGGAATACACACTATTCCATTTTTATAAATAATAACTCAGTGTAAAACTTACATACTTCTAGGACATGTGGGCATGTCGAAGATTATAATTGTTTGCCAATAGACATCAAAGGAAATCTAAAATAACAGTTACGCGAGTTACATTTATCCCTGATTTATTGAACAATTCGTCTTGGACTTGTGTTCGTTAGGTTCACGAAATATCTTGGATTGGTGTTTGGTCGGTTGTTAGTAATTCCGGGCGCGTCAACTACTAGGGTTATTAGTCACCTACGTATAGTGCGTAATTTTTTTTCGAGAGGTGCAGGTTCTTTCGCCTTTTGGACGGGCGAGATCCGGGACCGACCTACCGTCGGCTAGCGGGGTTTTCCCCAACCACGTATCTTCCACCAGCATGGCATCGCCCCAGCCAGGACAAGCTCTAAACTCCCAACCGGTCTCCCAGAATGTGTGATACGAGTGTAATGCATGACAGTATGAGTGTAAGGAGTGAGGATAAGACAATGATCGCTCTTGGTCCGTGGCCCGTAGTTAGGGTACTTCTCCGGCATTAGTCTGGTGTTGATCGGAGAAATCACGGAAGACTACCGATCAGAGCAGCAGCTTCTAGAATCTTCCTCCAGACAGCAACTCTATTCGATCTAGCTCGCGTGTCGAAGATAGTGTCGTTAATCTTGCCACTTTCAGGACTCGAACCTAGGACCTCCCGGTCAGAAACACTGCAGTGATACCAGTTGATGCACTGAGCCACCTCTCCCGATACGAAACCTCTTTGACTACGCGAGAACGAGTACCTGTCGAACAACAGTGTCCGATGTTTTGTCTACCAATCGCATGTGCTACTACTACAACTTCGTTATATGAGATATCCCACCACACGTTATTTACAGTCAAAAGAAATAATCTAATAATCTAAACCCATTTATTCTGAAATTTTGGCTATAAAAATTGATGTAAATGTACGCGAAAAAATATTTGAATCACTGAAACGATTGGGCCGAGTATTTCACGAACCCTTTTGAGCAGTCGAGAAAATATGTAAGGGGCTTCGGATCTCAAAGTATTTCCTCGAATTTCGTAAACCAAAAATATTTTATTTGGGAATTATGCAACTCGAAAACCACCTAGAGGTTATTCGTGCCGAGCAAGGCGGGGCGGGGCTGAGCGGAGCAGGTGGAGTGGGTAGGGGAAGCAGGTCGGCTGTCCTGGTTAGGACGAGAGGAACGGATTGGAAAAGCGGGGCGGGGCTAATTAATAGATAATCGTGATAAATAGAAATACGTTCCTGGACAAGGTCATGTTTCCAAGTTCATGTTACCAAGGTCAGGACCTGTTTTGTTGCAATACGATTTACATTTCACTGACGAGACGCCATTTCGGAATTTTAAAACGCCTAAGTATACTAAACATTATCGGCCCCGTTTCTTACAGGTTTTGTTATGTTACCTTTCATCTTAAAATACGGGCTGAAAAACATGATCGATCACAGAAAAGGGAAACCGAATTGTAACGCAACCTCTCTTACAATTACCAAGAAAACCTGCTCATTAAAATTCCTTTCCATTATTAATTTAATACGGGGCAACTTCTCTAAATGTACCATTCGTCGACGAACATTCACAACGGACATTTTTCTGGGTCTGAAGTGAAAACTTCCGCTTTGTTAGATCCTCTATAGTGTCAGTGATGGGAGTTATGGGGGCCATATCCCTTCCCCTGGATCCGCCAGGGAGGGACAAAGTATGGAATATTGTATTTTGTATGACTAATGTGTTTCCGAAAATCGAAATCATCAGGTTTCACTCAACATTTGCTTTCGTGCGTCTTGGGTAATGTTCGATACTTCGCCTGAATCGAAGGAAATGAGCTCTCTGGCACATCCAGAGAACTTGCAGCACTGAGGTGTTGCAGCTAGGCGTTCCAGGTTAAGGGGTAGTGATTACGCTAGGAGTGAAAAGCGGGAGGGGAGGCACAGCGGGGCTAGGTCGAGCGCCCCCAGGGCACAGTGGAAAAAGTGTTTGGTAAGTGAGGAGGTAGCCGGTGTAGAGGTGTACGGCCACAGTGGTAGCAAGCAGCCAGCGTTCGGGGACGTTCTTTCTTTTGGAATGGGCTAAACTCGACAACCTTCATCGATCCGAGATTACAACAGTAGCTCAAACGCTATTTCAACCAATGTGAGTTCACTCCATATCACTCCTAGGCCTTTAGGCATTGTGTTCAATCGTGTATAACAATTGTGTTATTTAATCAAATATGAAGCAGTGAATTGCAACACAATTTGTAACGATAGTTAATTTTGTATAGCATTGCATTTCTCCATGTACATTTCAAGCTAGGCATTATTTGAGGATGTTCATCAGGAGGTACATTGTAAAATGGCTCTTGCAAATCATCACAATCATTTAGCATCTTCAATTCGCTTCTGTACTTATTGTAGCATTAGGTAATTTACTACAAAGAAATAATAATGTGTGCCTGTTGAATGGCCTTATATACTATATTATACTATACTATACTATATTATTCCATACTATATACAAAATAGCAAAAATTAAGCCTTTATAAAAAATGCAAACAAATTCAGAACTATGCGCTAATTTTTTCTTTTCTCAATTTTTTTCAAAAATAGGTATTGGATATACTTTTCTCTATACACGAAAGGTCACTTTTCTGTGGAAAAAATGTTTCCTGACTCTCATTACGGATTTGGAAAATCAAAACCTACGGAATTCGATATTTTTCTTTTTTTAATGATGTTCCTATTGGAATAGTTCAAATTGAAGTTTCTATTGGAATATTTTTTGTTCTTTTGAAAGTATTTCAAGTCATTGAGCACAACATTCTGCTTTCGAAATTACCTGTATCTGAATTTCTTGGGATTGCCCTAGATTGGATATCATCGTACCTTAACATAGATTTCAAAGAGTAGAAATGCTGTAATGGCACAAAATAACTAATCTATTTACTCATCTTTCCAATTCTTTGACAATTGAGCATGGAGACCATCAGGACTCGATTTTAGGCCTACAATCTTTCTTTGATACGTAAATGATATAAACTCGTTCAGTAGAAACGGATGAACAGTTCTGTTTGCTGATGACACTAATGTCATTTGGAAAAAAAAGAAACCCTAAAATAGTACGATTCATAAGTTTCAAAATGGTTTGTCATAAAAAATTAATAGAAAATGAAAGAAAAACCGTTTTAAGGTAGTTTTGAATTTCCAACAGGAAATCGAATACGCCATTGAAAATTAACAATATGTAATTGGCTGACGTTAAGTTAATAAAATTTCTGGGTCTCTCGATTCAGTCAAACTTAAAAGAAAGTAAAAGTATCGTGGATTTTGAAAAAAACTCACAGAAGTGTTTTTTTTTTTCGAAATTGTTGATGAAAAAGAGCGATAAAGTGTGTTCTATTAAGTATCCACTAGTTGCTATTAACACCTACTGCACAGTTTCAACACTCCCACAACAGAGTGAATACCCAAGTGTCTATTCTGTTTTCACTCTGACTGTAGCTACTCGTACATAAATTCAACTTAATTTCCTGTAGAATTCAGCCGCGAGCAGTAGCTTAACGAACAGGTTTGAGATCGAGCGCAATCTTCTCTCCTCCTCGTTGTTTCATCCTCTCCCCTTACAAACATTCGCTGCACTCCCACAAGTGTCGGGAGACTGGTTGGGAGCTTTGTGCTCGTCCCATATGTGGCGATGCCTCGCTGAGGGAGATACCTGGAGAAGACATCGCGGCGGCGATGGTGTAACGGTTAGCGTACTGGACTGTTGTACCCAAGTTGGCGGGTTCAAACCCGATCGAAGCCGTGGATTTTTAAGGGCGAAAAAATCCTTCGTACGCCTTCCTTCGGAGGGGAAGTAAAGCCGGCTGTCCCGTGTTAGTAGATTTACTTGCATGTAAAAGATCCTCAAGCCTAAATGACGACTCTGAGCTAAATTCAAATCGCCTGTTTCTCGCCCAAGAAATACCTCCTTTCTCTGCTAGTTGGTGAAAGGAGCGTAGCGATTTGCGTGGTCAGACGGAAGAGCGGGCCTGATGGCCCGAGTCTCGCCACGTAAAAAAAAAAAAAAAAAAAACTAAAAAAAAAGAAAACACGGACGTCTGTGTAGGTCGGTGTCGAATCTGACGTTCCACTGAGGGTAGCAACACAGTCCCCTTCCGAGCTAGAACATTCTCTACGCTTACGGAACTTAACAGCGTTACCGGTCTACCTGACGCGACCGGAAACTAAAGAATCAATCAAATCCAAAAACTATCTAGGGTAGATTACTGTAGGACTTAACAGTAACTAGTTACCCTGCTGGTGTATCTCCGCCATGGAATTTATTTGTCGCTATTCTCCTCCCCTGGTAGCCTATCCTCCAAATATATTACACGCCACCTTCCGTAAGGTCATCTTACAGAGCTGACAAGTCTAATCAAATGAAATCAAATTTAATCTGTCCTGCAAATGACCAGATCTTCTCTCGCAGAACAAAATATAACATATCTTCTTCAGCTTTCAATGGTTCTAAGATATCTTCCAAATTGTATTTATCACATTTCTTCGCACCCACAAGAACATTTATTGTCGGTTTACTTAGTACTAGTTAACAGTAGCCTTCAGATCCCATTCCCTTTGCCATAATTCACAGACATGCACGCACTTAGCATGTTATATATTTAGCTTTGCCTTGTTTACCTCACAAGTGCATTCCCTTATTGTTGACACAGCGTAATAAAAACTGTGTAAGCCGAAGCTCCCGTGTTTCATTGTAGCTTTCTCAACAGAAGACAACAGACTGGAATAATAAACGAAATGCATTCATTTGTCGTTAATGTTGATTGGATAATTTTGAATGGTGTCGGTGATGAATTGTAGGGAGCTGAATTTGGGTATCTAACTACATCCATTGTTGGCAATAATATACCATGAATAAAGTAGGTCAAAAACCTTGAATTTACCTTTGTTTTGAGAACTATTTCTGAAGTTAATTTAATTATATAATTAATATATTGTTATAAAACTAGCATTTATTTTTGTACTTACAGGATGCAAAAAAATAAACATTATAAAAAAACAAAACAATAATTATGTGGGCAGTTAAGTATACAAAGATTTAACACTGATGCAAGAACACAATAAACAAAAGGGGGAAAACGAAATGTTTTGCATTGATATCGTTTATTGATAATATATTTCCTGTTTATTAATTGTAGTTTATAATATCATCTGCACTTGCTTATCAAGTTAATTTGCGAAGCATCCGTTTCTGAAGTATCTCAATACAAAATTAAGAATGCGGAAAAGAAGCAGTATTGCGTCACAAAATTACGAAGGTCGCACGTGCCACAAAAACGAGCAAACAAACGACAGCGTAAATAAGACTGGCCCGTATATTAGAAACTCGTACAGATAAATTATTGAACGTTGAAAGAGAATCATAAATTCAGAAGAAGTAAGCAGTCATCTCTATCAACGGACAAGTTAACCGAGAGTAAATTAATATCTGGAGGCTCGGCGCAAATAGCTTCGTATCATAGGTTATTTGGTTATAGGTTATTTGGGACGAGAAGGAAAATGCAACACATGATGCTCCTCATTTAACTCATTTACCATTTTTAACATTAACTTTCGCGGTATCATCTCAATTACAATAAAAATCTCTACTAAATTTCTATGATGTCAAAACTTCGTAATGTTGTAAGAGTAGATTTACCATGAAATACATCAGTGACGTTCGCGGATATCTTTCTGAAAAGATAAAGTTGAAATACAAATACTTTCTTTTAATAAATATACTTGTATGATTTTCAAAGAAATAAAATAAGCCGACCTGGATAGCCGAGGTGGCTAAAGCGTGTTCTGACTATAGCGACATGGTCCGAAGGTCGCGGGTTAAACCCCGCCGTGAGCATGGTTGTTTGTGCCTTCTCTTTCCTGAATGTGTGTTGTCGCAGAAGACCTCGTGGGTCTGCTGATCGCTTCTCGAGGAGCCTGTAAGAGTGTCAGTGTCTAGTGTAAAAGTTAATTTGTGTCTCTGAGGGAGAAAGTTGATACCCTGTGCGGATAACCGAAATCGGCAAAGCCTGAAACTGAAAAAAAACAGGAAGAAAGAAAAACAACAACACAACAAAAAAGAAATACAATAAACTAAACTGTAAATTAACAGTAACTGTGATGAATTAATTTACCTGCCCTACTCATTGATCTCACCAATTTTCAATATAAAATGTACACCACATTTTAAAAAAATATTTATTCAAGTTTGTTTTAAATCCATGAATTCGCGCGTTTGTACTAATTTAGCTCAGTTAACATATACTAGACAATGTACACAACTTCACCGTATTTACTTCACAACTGTCAACCATTAACTTACAGATATTAATAGCAAGTCATCTGCCTTGATTTTTTTTTATTTATGAAATTCTCTTAGAATGTTATCGAACGATCCTAGAAAATACTTGGTTCTCCACCAACACATTATTTTCTCGTTTTATTGTTTCTATCAACTTAGAAGGCTCAGTGCATCCACTGATGTCATTGCAGTCTTATGACCTCGAGGTCCTGGGTTCGAGTCCTGATGGTGGCAGGATTTTCGGCACTAGCTTACCAGCTAGGACAAATTCAGTCGCTGCCTGGAGAACAGGTATAGAGGCTGGCTGTTCTGATCGGTAGTTTTCCGTGGTTTCTCCGATCAATACCAGGCGAATGCCGGAGAAGTGCCTTAACAAACCGGCCACGGATCGCAGATGATCTTTCATTCCTCTTATTTGCTCCCTCCTCACTTCGCCGAGAGACGGTCGCCCGAGAGAGAGAGAGAGAGAGAGAGAGAGAGAGAGAGAGAGAGAGAGAGAGAGAGACGGTCGCCCGAGAGAGAGAGACGGTCGCCCGAGAGAGAGAGACGGTCGCCCGAGACCGATCGACGGAGGGGAATTTTCCTTCTCATCGGTATGACATGCATTATATGCATGCAAGAATAAGAACTCGGGGCTATGTTTCTTGGCCTGAGTCGTTACAGAGCGGTCTGAATGCTACATTTGGTACCGTGTGTGGTTGGGCTGGGGTCGTTTCGCGTCCCATTTGCCAGTCGGGCTCTAGGTCTAATTGTTGAGGCGTGCTTTTTTTTTGGCCGCACAAGATACTGTGCTAAATGTTCCATCGCAAGTCGTGCATACGGGGCTTCTGGAACGGCGGCTGTGGGGCGTCCTTTCTCGCCTTTAGTATTTGGCTTCCAGACAAATTTCCTCTCGGTTGTACACATATTTCTAACTGGTGTGAGTGAAACAATTAGGGTGTAGCTCTAGGATGTTATGTTTCGCTCGCATATAAAATCCGGTTCGTGCTATTAGTGTGTGGGTGGGGGCTTTTGTACTACATACCGTCTCGATTTGTTTGCTTCCTTGCCGTTTTCATCCGCGTCAGAATGATGGCTTGGGTGGGAGTGGTATCGCGGCGTCCCCTCGGAGGGGTCAGGGGTCCGCCACTCCTCCCCTACTCTCGCAGCAACCGAACACTTCTACTAATCAACTTGAATGCCTTTTTGGACAAGCTCTCTGGCGTTCCAGATGTTGCTTTTGATAACTTTTCATCAGTTTGGGCGCGGCTCAGCCGCTGTTGCCAATCTACGTGTTCGGTCTTCCTTATGGCATTCCTGGCGAGTCTTTCTGTCGATCCTCGGGCATTTTCGTTTCCGTCATCAGCCATATCATCGCTGATATATACGGCGTTCCTTCTTGGATTCCTATGGATGACGCGGTGCACGTGTTTTATGCTGTTTCAAATTACTCGGAACTTTGATAGTACGTTGTTCTTCTACACATATATGATTCAGATCCACGGCTAGCCACATATCTCTCTCCATCCGATAGCCTAGTCGGTTGCCCTCCGGTCAATCCCCTATTGTGGTCAATTGAAGAACTCAGGATTCAGGATCAACGTTCCCTGTGTGCTTCCTAAAGGCAGCACTTTTCCCCCTTCTTTAATATTCCGCGCCTTGGTGCGATCTCAGTTCGCGCTCAAGATGCACTGCCCTTTTTTGATTTTTCACTCAACTACACTAATTTGAGTTGCTTTGGTGGTGGGCACCCGGATGTGCTATCCAGCGATTGCTACTAACCCTCCCCGTCGTTTTCCATGATCGTACAATAACGGTTTCGCTGAGTGCACGTCCTTAGCAGGCTTGTTACAGAAGAAAAGTTAAGGCTCAAACGACCGAGCTACCGATATGATCATTCTGTACAAAGTGTCGGACTGGGCTCCATTGCCTCACCCGTTGTTGCAGATGGCCTGCGGCAAGACATGCTCTCAAACCTGTCAATTTTTTCTCGTTGCCGTGTCCAGGAAGCCACCCCGCGTGCCTGATTTCGTTACTCTTGTTTGCTTTCACATCCCACCCTGCTTGCCCGGCCGTGGCCCATGCATTAAAGTCCCCAGCAATAATAGAGAGGCTTCGTTCTCTCGGTCATCTATTAAGCGATCGAGTAATTCCTCGAACTCCTCAAGCGATGCACTGGGTGCAGCATAACCTATAGAAAATATAACCGAACCGTTGATCAGGTGAATCCATCCCTTGGGACTTGCATAACATCCTGGACTGGACTATTACCCACATATCCATACTGCAGCTCGGTCAGTCGCATCCGAAACCAGGACTGAACGACGAATATTTCTGTACTGCTCGCAGAGTAATTGCAACATCTATATTCATCTCGCGCGACCGTCTGGGTGAGAAGGTCCTGGGCCCTCGTAATGATTTAAATTTAGCTGAGACTCTTCATTTTCTGTTATCCGTTGCTTTCATTGCTACTGTGTACGCCGGACAGTGAAACCCCTCGGGGTGGTTCCTTTATCTTTGCAGAGCACACACTCTCGCCTCAGCGCTTTTGCAAGCTGAACGCAAGTGACGTCTTCTCCGCATCGTGACAGGATTTCGACCTGTCCGTCCTTGGCAGTCGCGCGCAGATGTCGAACGCCCAACAACGATAACACTTCCGCACAATTACTGTTCTCTCTAACGCGGCAGTTTACCAACACCCAATGCGAACACGGCCTCCTCAATGCCCTCCTGGCTAGTTCGTCGGTAGACGAGCACTGCAGTTTGTGTCTCTGTAAGCCTCGTACGGATATGACACTTGCTAGCTCAACAGGTGATTCAGTTCCCTGCTTACAGCTTCACAGACTTCAGCCGCCGTTGTCAGCTCGTCAAGGTCGCGATCTCGAGAGTCGTTTCGTCTCTCCGCATCATTACTCTTGCTAACTCGCCCAGTTTTTTGGGATATAGCTTCAGATATCTCGGAGGCTGCTGCAGATTCCGCAACTCCAGCAGAGGTATCCGGCTGCATTTCCTCCTCACCTTTGCGACGTTCTCATCAGCATCTTTCAAGAGATGGTCGCCCTTGATCTGCCTTAGAATATCTGCATAGGAAGGCTGCTCCGTCATTTGCTTAACATAAGAGTTTGGGGCGATAAGAGTGCGCTTCGGCGGCCTCCGTCTCTTCCTCCTACGACATGCCAATACTCTCATGATTTTGGTGTGGTGTCTCATCAGACGGTTTGTGCAGTGCCTGAGGAACTCCAGCATGTTGAATGCTCTTCCTGCACCGACTCTTATAGTCTTCTCTTGCCCTCCGTAGATTTCAGCGGTCTCTCTTTCCTCGAGAAAGTTCGTCCCCGCCTACTGTGGCCGCAACTCCGCGCGCTGTCAAGGCCCACCACAATCATCAGCATTCGGGCCAATCAGAAGTCTGTGGTGAAACTTGCGTCTCCATCTCCACCGTCCTCAGGCAAATCAATCATTAACTGCGGTTCGCAACTCGCGCCGAGGACTACCACGATCATCAGAATTCCGGCCAACACCCGAGGTCAGCGGCAGAGTCGTGTCCGTCGCTCAACAGTCTTGCGCACATTACATGTTCCCGTAGCTGCACCTTCTGCTGCTGTCGAGGCCCTCCATAAACATCAGTATTCGGATCGACACCCCATGTCTTAGGTGAGTCTGCGTCCCGCCTCAACTGTCTTCGAGCTAATTACAGATAGTATTCTCCATGTCCACCATCTCTAAGATGATCAGATCGAATGGAATGACTATACGCTTTATCTCCCCGTGGACATTATTCCTTGGCAGGACAAAATGCAGAGATCTCCGATCTTTCTTCCCAATCCAGAAACTTCACTCTCCTATTCTCTTTCAGACACACTTGGAGCTGGTCCCCCAAAATCCATGGAGCCGGCACGACTATCGGGGCTTTTTCACCCGATCGAATCGGTGGCGAGATTCGCGTCAAAGCTCGACTCGCTTGGGTGTAAGTTTTAAGGCTCAATCATACCCATCATGCTTTATTTTCGGGGTGACTTCCCTTAGCGTTTTATATGCTACCGCCAGCAGAGATGGAATTGGAAGGAAGGTGAGAAGGGATTTTCGTAGGGATAGGGAGCAAAGATCCATAATGCACTCAGTCCACCTTGGATCTTGGGGATGGGAGGAAAATAGGTGGGAGTAAGGATATTAGGGGGAAAGGACAGGGACAGCTGCTCCTTTTA
>BOPP01000101.1:2533553-2570520 GCA_017312745.1 Gryllus bimaculatus
AGAGAGACGGTCGCCCCGAGAGAGAGAGAGAGAGGGCGCGAGAGAGAGAGGGGCGGAGAGAGAGAGCGGGGTCGCCCGAGAGAGAGAGGACGGTCGCCCGATAGAGAGAGGGCGCGAGAGGGCGCGTCGCCGAGAGAGAGACGGTACGCGACCCCGAGAGAGAGAGAGAGAGGCGGTCGCCCGAGAGAAGAGAGAGGCGGTCGCGCGAGAGAGAGAGGCGGTCGCGAAGAGACGAGAGAGAGGCGGTCGCCCGAGAAGGAGAGAGGCGGTCGCCGAGAGAGAGTTAAGAGAGAGAGGCGGTTCGCCCGAGAGAGAGAGAGAGGCGGTCGCCCGAGAGAGAGAGAGAAGGCGGTCGGCCCGAGGAAGAGAGAGAAGCGGTCGCCCGAGAGAGAGAGAAAAGAGAGAGGCGGGTTCCCGCCCGAGAGTAGAGAGGCGTCGCCCGAAGAGAGAGAGGGCGGTCGCCCGAGAAGAGAGAGGCGTGTCGCTCCGACGAAGAGAAGGCGGTCGCCCGAGACGAGAGAGGCGGTCGCCCGACGAGAGAGAGACGGTCGCCCGAGAGAGAGAGAGACGGTCGCCCGAGAGCAGAGACGGCTTCGTCCAGAGAGAGAGAGACGGTCCGCCGAGAGAGTAGAGCACAGACGGTGCGCCAGAGTAGAGCGAGACAGACGGTCCGCCAGAGAAGAGAGGACAGACGGTCGCCAGAGAGAGAGAGACAGACCGGTCGCCAGAGAGAGAGAGACAGACAGGTCGCCCAGAGAGAGAGACCGGGTCGCCAGAGAGACAGACGGTCCGCCAGAGAGACAGAACGGTCGCCAGAGAGACAGACGGTTGCCAGAAGAGAGAGAGAGACCAGACGGTCGCCAGAGAGAGCGACAGTTACGGTCCGCCAGAGGAGAGACAGACGGTCGCCAGAGAGAGAAGAGACGGTCGCGCAGAAGAGAGAGAGACGGTCGCCAGAGAGAGAGAGAACGGTCGCCAGAAGAGAGAGAGACGGTCGCAGAGAGAGAGAGACGGTCGCCAGAGAGAGAGAGACGGTCGACAGATGAGAGGAGACGGTCGCAAAGAGAGAGAGAGACGGTCGCTCAGAAGAGAGAGAGACGGTCGCCAGAAGAGAGGAGAGACGGTCCGCCAGAGAGCAGAGAGACGGTCGCCAGAGGGAGAGAGAGCACGGGTCGCCACCAGAGAAGAGAGACGGTCGCCAGCGAGACGAGAGAACGGTCGCCAGAGAGAGAGAGACGGTCGCCAGAAGAGAGAGTAGGACCGTTCGCTAGAGGAGGAGAAGAGCGCGGTCGCCAGAAAGAGAGAGAGACGGCCGCCAGAGAGAGAGGACGGTTCGCCAGGAGAAGAGAGACCGTTCGCCAGAGAGAGAGAGCGACGGTCGCCAGAGAGAGAGAGACGGTGCGCCCAGAGCAGAGAGAGATCGGTCGCCAGGAGAGAGAGACGGTCGCCAGAGAGAGAGAGACGGTCGCCAGAGAGAGAGAGAGAAGAGAGAGAGAGAGAGAGAGAGAGAGGAGAGAGAGAGAGAGAGAGAGAGACGGTCGCCCGAGCGACGTTCGGTCTGTCTTGGCACGATGACCTCACTGCTCGACTTGAAGGCGGCCCCCCCGCGGCCCCCGGGTTCCCCGGGCGGCGCAGCTGAGCACGCGCAGTGGCCGTCGGTTTTTGGCCCGCATGGGTTTCCGTCCGCCCGCACGGGCCCGCTCCCGGCCCCCCGGCGTCTCGACACCCCGCCGCGCCGCCCGGTCGCCTTTTACGACAGGCGGAGGTCCCGTGGCGCTATTCTACAAAAAAAACCGGCAACCACACAGGTTTGTGTGTGTGTATCTCTGTGTGTGTATCTCTGTGTGTGTATCTCTGTGTGTGTATCTCTGTGTGTGTATCTCTGTGTGTGTGTATCTCTGGTGTGTGGGTGTGTGTATGTGTATGCGCATGCGTATACGAGGGTTGGGGCATAAGCATGGTGGAAAGATAGGGATGAGTTATTCCGGCGCACCAAGTTTTGCTCCTTCACCAGTTTACGTCACGAACCACGGGACCACAGCACGGGCATTTCGTTTGAATTGTCAGATCAGACACTGGGCGTCATACTGCATGAAGAGCAAAAAGTGTTGAGAAACATTTTGAAAGCGGCATAAAGTGACAATTTTTAATGAACAGTTTCACGATGAAGGTATAACTGAAATATAAGATGCAATATTTCAAAACATCTTCATATATCTGTTTCAATGACTTGAAATAAGGTGATAATTTTGGTATGTGGCTGCATTTAAAATTCCCGCTAATATGGTGACGCAAACTGGTACCGGAAGCTCATTGGCCGTAGTCGGATACGATGCAAAAGAGCCCCCCTGCGTATAAGTCCTGGCAATAATTTTTTTTAATAAGAGCAGGGGGGGAAACAGGAAACGTATATACACATCATAGGACAAGGTATGAACTAAATGCATGGGCATTTAACACCACAACAAAATTGTGGTGGTAATTCAGAATTGTGAGATACGCCTGTAACTGTTTTCACTTTGCCGGGAACTCTCTTATTTTCTCAGCGAACGCCACAGGTCTCTCTCCACCGCCCCTAGTTGCTAAACTTCATTTCGGGGCCTGCCCCAGGTTCCTCCGCGACCGTAGCTCAATAAGTCGCCTCCGCCCCGAAACCAGGAACGCTGGGAAAAATGCTTCGGGGCCCTCTTACTACTTTCTCATGCAGCGTAACAGGATGTTGATCACAAAGTAAGGGATTCGACTTTGACAAAGTAATGACTTTCCGGAAGAAATCTTTACTAATACGTACGGGTATGTGGTTTACCCACTTGTTGCGAGTCATAAGGTAATCCTAGGACATAACATGTAATCGGACTTTTCAACATCAAGGAACACTGCGATTGCATATTGCGGACTGCTTTGGCTAATTTCTGTGATTCACAGCAACTAATTATTGGTGGCATATTTTTCACTAAAGCCAAATTGTATATCAGCTATTATCAGGTATACGTGAAGATATTTCCATTGTTTACAAAACAATAGAATTATTGCGGATATTCATTTGAGAAGTACTTCAGCAAGTAGCGTAACTATCTTTTCTGGGATTCCGGTTCAAAAACTAAATTGGACCACCCCTCTCAGAAAAGTTTGTCCAATTAAAAAAAGCGAGCTGAAAACCAATTGGAAGAAACTTTATTAATCAAAATCAATCACAAAATTCACAACGAGCTCTGCGGACCTTCACTTTGACAAACTAATCTATAACGTGGCCCATTCTCGCTTTTAACAAGTTCGTAACTTTACTCTCCATGGACAATATGCTATGGTCGAAGATAATTTTTTAATTTCGCAGATAATTTTTCATACATATCAATGTTTGCTCTGCTGACCCAATCATCACGGCAATTAAATCGTTTATTTCAGAAACACGTCAAACGACAAGATCTAATATAGTATATATATATAATAATATATATTATATATATATATATATATATTATGAATAATATATATATATATATATAATTTATATGAAAAATATTCATTTACCGACTGTGTTAATAAATAAAAATATTTTGAAATCGGAGAAATTGGGAGACTTTTTCTCAGTTTTCTCGGAATAAGGAATTTGGCGTTTGATGGGTTTCCGAAATTAAAGATTCAATTGTTAGAAAGAAGAAGATTACTGTGCAGACGTCTGTCTGGGAAGCTAGCTGCAAGAGTGAAATACTCCAATAGGGAAAAGTTAGCCAACTCTGATTGAATCAATTATCGAAAGTCAATCTCTCAACAATGAATATAAGGATAAGAGCTGGGTGAACAATTGTCATTTCTCGCTGAATTTATCTCCTTCATTCGCAAGTGTGAATGCTGCATCATTGTCGCTGAAATATCGTAAGCAAATCGATCATTTGATTCAAGCCAATAAATTGGTGGCTCAGGAGACTAATCACAATATTTAAACAAGCGAAGTAAAAATTAACTATGAATCATTTTTCGCAGTCAGAAAATTGTTGATCTTCGCATAGTTCACCGAAAACCTGTTTCGTTTTTTGACAAGTTTTTCTCGAAGTTCGACTTTTGCGTCCAAAGATGTAGATGAAGACTTTTGCGGCCAACTCTACTGTATCGAATTTGCCTTCGTCAAAGACAAATCCCTAATCCCCCCCTTTGTCTCTCAAATCTTTTAGATCCTTGAGAGCTGCTTCAATCATATCCTGTGCTTGTCAAATATAAAAATAAACTTTTTGCAGATTTTGAGACATTACATTTATCGCGATCGAAATTTTCGAATCAATACAATTTGGTATACAATGTCGAACGTTCATTTATTTATTCAAGTAGCACGCATCTGTTCACTCAGATGCACTTTTGCTTGTTAAAATTATTTTGATAGAGCTTGCAAAACAGCAGCATATCTGATTCGAATCGCTGAAAAGTAATTATTCTTCTGAACTACCTATCATAACACACGCTTCAGTTGTGGATCTGACCCACTTTAAATGAAGCAATAAATAATAAGTGACCCGCGATGTCAAACTACAAATTTGGAAAAATCTTCGCGTCCTCCTAAATTCGTAATTCAAATTTTACCCTAGTCGATTTATGATAATAAATAAACCTCTTTCAGAAGGAGGCTTTAAAGTGTGTTCAGTTAGACCAAAAAAATGAGGGGCCCCTTTGGAGGGCCCCAGGTAAGCATCTCCCGGGCCAATAGGTACGCCTTCGAATGCGTTAAACAATTCACGTACTCAGTTTTTTTTGGCATCGATGTACAACCTGTTATGTCACAAAGCATTTTGTTACATTAACACGAATGACTAGAATCAATGATTGACTTTCATTTATTTTTAGTTAATTTCCTCTCTATGCTTACCTCTTCGACATTTTTCTTGTCCTTTCCAACTTGCCGCTCTCTTCAGACTATTCCACTCAGATGCTTGCAAACGCACAAATGTCAGGTGGTCATTGTTTTTTTCTTTTCCCAGCTCTCGTTCACTTATGCTTCTGTATCACTTACATCAACCCACCTTCACACCGATTTTCCCTTTGCCATTTAGTTTATCATAGGTAATTTCGACTGTTGGTGGAACCATCAACTTAAAATTGCACTTGAAAACATCAAATTTCGATGGAACACGATATTAGCTCTCGTAAGAACACCATAAGACACTTCATTTCATTTTTTACAATATTTCAAATTTATTGTGTATATCGAGAGTGACCTATAATTTAAACATCTAACATGCAAAACATCTATATTGAGACTAACCTATAATTTAGTAAATTTATTGCCAAATAGATTACGTCAATAACAGACGTAAGGTTCCGTGTTGTTTTCTGGTCGATGACGCAGAAAACTAGTGGTGATACAACAGCACACACTTTCTCGCAATATTTGTAACGGCTACGCAATATTATAGTAATAAATGATCCTCCCAAAGTGTTTTTTATTAAACTTTGCCCTCAGAATTTGTAGAAAACGCTGTAAAGAATGCGGCAGGTCTCATTTTCCTTGAAATCTCTGACTTTTCGAAAATTGGAAAGTTTAAAATATTTTCGGTGTCATCATACAACGACAATATTGAAGATAGATTTTTCTGCATTAAATCTGTCGTTCAAAGATCAAGAAATAGTCATATAAAATTTTTCGAAAATATATTTTTCGCAAGTGCAAGAGACAATAACGGAAGGTTCCTGGAGGACTTCGAACATTCTATGCGGTGGAATTTCTTCCCGGCGTCATCAAATCCTTCATCATCTCAATGAATTGTAAGCGTCGCGGAAATCGTCGTGCTCACAAAATTACGAAATTTGCAAAGAAATATTATCGAGACATTTTAATTGCTTTAAGAAATTAAAGAAATTATTTTGATTAAAATGGCATTCCCCCAAAAAGTAATTGAATGAGCTCTAAATTATGTAAATTAATCACTGAGTTTGAAATTGAAGGAACATTTGAGTTTTTAATAAATGTTAATATTTTTATTGAGAACAGACTGATACTTGCACAAATGGCATCAGCATTCATACTTCCACAAATGACAGGAAACGTCAGTGGATAACCGGAAGGTTTATTTGACGTAAAATGCTCCATAATGATGATGATGATGATGATGATGATGGTGTTCTTAGTTATCAATTCTCTCGATAATTATGTTAATAGTTATTTGGAAGGGTTTAATAATAATTAAATTATATTTGTTTGCTTATAAATGTGTTTCATTTTCTTACTTCTTTTGCAATGTACCTACCGCGCAAATTTCTTTTTCACATTGTGATGTGACGTCAACGTGAAAGTCTTTTCGGTATTGTAATAAGACCTTTTTTTAAAAAATGATTAACTTGGCGCACTCGTAAAAATTTATATTTCGTCGATAGTAAAAGAATTTGTATTGTTTGTAATTATTATTATTGTTGTTTGTTATTGTTATTATTATTGTTGTTATTATTATTGTTGTTATTATTATTGTTGTTATTATTATTGTTGTTGTTATTGTTATTGTTATTGTTGTTATTATTATTATTATTGTTGTTGTTGTTATTATTGTTGATGTTGTTGTTATTATTGTTGATGTTGTTGTTGTTATTGTTGATGTTGTTGTTATTACTATTATTGAGTATTACTTGAGTATCGATGATTTCTGACCACGCTACACATTCTCTTCCGAGGCCCAGTCACTTTCCATCTCGGAGACAGATGTCATTATGGGGAACAGCTTTTCGGATGTATCCCTCGGTAAGACGAGGTTGTAAAGTCTTGAATGTTAAATTATGAGGTGATACGATGATGATGAGAGGTGATCGTGGCTTTTTTAACCATCCCAGACATCAGCCTGTGTGACATAAACGGATGCCACAAAAACCTGGCTGGCCGGCAGACCAAGGCTGGCCGGCCGGGGAATCGAACACGGACCTCCCGACTGCGAAGTCAGCGCGCCACTTCGCTCGGTTTATTATTATTATTATTATTATTATTATTATTATTATTATTATTATTATTATTATTATTACATGCCAATATCCAAATCAGGCTTATTCGCGAATTGGCCGATGAATGTTCACATTATCCAAAATGAGAAGATAAGGTCAGGCGTGTTATCTATTGTTCGAATTCTATGTTGATTGATCTTTCTCTCTCGTATAGCAAATCAGCCCATTACTTCTTGCAGATATCGTCGTTCCTTGTGGCCGGTAACCTTTCCTTTCTTTCCTGCATCACAAATAATACTTCCTTCTCCAAAACCCGCTTCGTATCGATCGGAGTTGCCACACGGCAATGTCGATGTAAAATGACTGATATTATCATGAAAACAGCCTCGCCAGGTACACTTCGTATGTAATAGCAATAAGATCCTAAATTGATCTACACCGTAACGAGATTGCGACGTTCGAATACAGCGAGGTCGTATAGTGCACACTGCACCTTAGCATGGCGGCCGGCTCCTAGCAGGATAAAACGTGCGGAGTTTTCAACGCGAAGGCGGAAGGTACGCTAAGAAACTTGTCCATTAAATGATATTTTATGCAGATACTACATGGACATGCAGATACTAAAGAGACTTTATGCAGATTCTGCGCGGCGTTTTCGACGTGGGACTGTCATTAGACGAGCTTTATATTGTAGAATGTACTTGGGTGTAAGCAAACTGAGAAGGCCGACTGATGAAAAATAAGTGAAGGTTGCAGTATGTCATATTAGCATGTGTCACTGGATCGGAATACCCGATGGAAAAGCAACTTTTGTTTATGAGCTGCAGTTGGCGTTTCAAGATCAGACAGAAAAATAAAAATCAACTCAACGGATACCCGTCTAACATCTAATTTTATTTCCCATTTTCGTGTTTTACATTATGCTTAAACAATTTTTATCCTTTATATCTATGTTGTAATGATTCATTACATGAAGAAAACGTTTCGAAAAAAAACATTACGAGCTCTACCGTAAGGTAAGTAAAATTGAGGTAAATGATATCCATGATGTAAGAAGATAAGTCATGTAATGTGATTGGTGGATGTGGCAATATAAAAGAGTGGCTAGTAATTTCAAGAGTGTCGCTGTTTGTTTAATATTATTGTCTCTGCAGCCTCGCAGACAGGGAGACTCGACAGTGTCAGATTTTCGATCATTACGATTACAATGCAGATATTACAAAAGTCAAATAGAAATACGAAAAATAGCGCATCTAATAGACTAAAACTAACAAAAGGCTACTTTACTAATGATACTAATAATATACACTAATTTGTAGCCAAAATATATTTAAATTTTACTCCCCAATGCCGAGAATTCTAACCTAAAATTCTTTCATTTACAATACTATCTTAAAAAACACATTTGCCCGACAAATATCTACTTGTTAGCAAATACTTCTAAACTGTATCTAAGTCCAACCACAGTCATATACTTAAAAAATACGGAAAACTGAAATAGTGAGACGAGCAATTGCTGTGTCCATTCTTAGATATAACTCCTGATCCGGCCGAAATCCGCCGGTTACCGACGGATCAATTTTCGATTCAAATTTGATCCGAGTCACACTTTGATTCGATTTAAGTGTGTGGAGAAATGTACAATGGGATCAACTGAAGTTGACTCGCATTAAATCAGGATCGTCTTTCCTCCGGCTGGTGAAATTGACCCTAAGAGAAGCAAAGTTAATTTTAAACTAGTGGTGCTACAGAGTGGCACAGATGTTTCTGTTTTCGTTTTCTATTTCATTTGGTCTCGGTTAGCTACTTGAACTTGCCACATATTCTTATCTGCTGCCATCTACTGCCACCCGAAATACTTTTTTTTAAGTTTTAGATTTTCGGTTTCCTAATTGTAGAGTGGAAGTTTTATTTTAAGATTATTAAAGATGAGTTAAACCTCGTTCTAAACGGCAATTTTGTTTGAACAATTTGGAGCTGATTTAAGAAATTGACGTTTAAGCGCTATTGTAAATTCGAAATTTAAAGTGTTTTTTACAGAAAATTTTTGAGTTTTAGAACAACTTTATCTAAACTGAAGTCATTTTATGTACTTTAAATCACAAATTCAATAGTGTTTACAAATAGCTGGAAATGTGCATATCAACGGTGTAAGAGAGCTTTCAAAAATTTACAGTAGTGTAATTGTTGAAAAAACAAGACACACATAGAAATTAACTTTACGTCATATCATAGAGTTCAATTATCAATATCCGTTCGAAATGTTGGAAGAAAAAAAAATGGAGCGGTTTTTGAGAAAATCTTGTTTCTGTAATTTTTTTAAATTGCACATATTGCATGCACGAAAACTATTTACCAAAAAATGTACATGAATTTAATGAAAGAACTTACTATGAAGAACAAAATTTATTTCCAGAAAAAACTTAATCTTCAATTTTGAAGTTGTAGGAGGGCACCGAAAAAAATCATACTTAGGAATTTTCGAAAATTCAAAGTTAACAGTGAACATTGGACTTACGGCATCTTTATAAGTATGTTTCTTTATTCTTACAAGAAATTTTTTAAAAAATGGAGCCTTTTTTGAGAAAATTTCGAAAATGTTCGGGGATAGTACTGCGAAATTTTAAAGATTTTTTTTTCCAAAATCTCAAAGATTCGACTCGAATCAGATCAGCATGAATTTCTTCAATTGGAAAAAATCCTTCACGGACGGACGGACGGACGAAATCGACTTTCCGCAGCATTAGATAGATTTCTCTATTCTTCGTATATAACTCTGTAAATACGTACGTATACGGAAAAGTAAAAATAATTTTATTATTACCCTGCAACTTACCGCCACCCCGTCACAATTCGTTCGCTACGATTCGGTCGGCTGTACGATTTACTGCTATCTCCCCAAGATTTGATCGCTATTGGATGAATGTTATTTTATTGAACAAGATTCATACTCCTTCCGATTGTATACGATCTTCGGTGCCATAGGAAATTGTTTATAATGTTGGAATACAAAAAATATTATGAAAATACTTAAATTTAGATGTTTCAATAATACTTATATTCATTTAAGTATTGCTAATGTGTAAAATAATAAACACATTGACACTAGAGTAATGAGCTTTTATTGTCTTTTTTGTACACAACTTGATTTGTATAAAAGATATTTGTAATTTTCTAAAACGTTTTTGTGCTGTAGTACTAAGGGTTTATTTGTGAAGTCAAATCCAGTAGATTAGCGTGTCCCTTTCTGAATAGATCCCTTGCCCGGAAATGAAAAAAATTAATTTGTTAGATTTTTAATATTTTCTTTCAAACTCCGAATTTGAATCGACCACTTGAATCCAAAAAAGTACTATTAGTTCATGTAACATTATTGCAATCCCAATATGAGTAAGATGTATAAACATTACAGAATACAACATAAAAATCGTCTTTAATAACTTAATAAATTTAGTTAAGTTCAAAGAAGTTAATTCTATAAATTATTTTATTTGTAGTGTTCACCATTAGAAGATGTAATCTCCACAATCTGAAACTGAAAAAGTGGGATACCTTCACCTCTTATTTTTCAAACGTGTATGGAACTGGACACTAATGGTGGTTTTATTATAATTCTGTAAATACATTTACAATGTCTCATCCACTTGCGTCCTACGGCTCTCTGATTCGCTTCAGAACAGTACTAAATGACTCCTTTTTTCCACCCAAACGTCACAATATAATATTATGTTTTATTTTCAAAATAAATTTAATTAGCTAATTCATTTGCATTAAAATGCCTTTTTAACATTCTATGTAACATGTTTACTGTGCAAGTTAACCACATATTACAAATTCTTTGTCATGTTGCAACTATGTTCCATGAAATATGTTTCCTCTTCAGTGTAAAATGTTTGTGCATTAAAGAGTGGCAGAAAACATTACATCGTAGAGATACGTGAAGCGGTGAAGGCCATCGAAGCTAAATATAATGTAGCAATAGAGAGGACAAGTTTCGCTTTCGAGAAAAAAAAGAGAAAGTGCTTTTTTGCAAAAAGTTGTTAAATGTAAATCTCCATTCAAAGCCCTGAAAGTCATTAACAACGACTAAATATTGCTATTTCTTACACGTACATATTTTAACTAGTGGTGCTTCAAAATAGCACAGACTTAAATTATTAGCAGCCGGACGAACCTTCTTACTTGAACAGCTTTCTGCTCGTTGAGATGTTTGTTTCAAATATTGAGAGTAGGAGATATCTGAAAATGTAAATCACTTGAAAATGTAAGACACCGGGAACCTTTTTGCATGCTGAAAAATGTCATTAGATATGCAGTGCACGTGATATTGGAGGGGGGAATGCAGAAGTTGGAATGGAGAGAGTTGTTTCTAATAAACCAAGATGTTTTCGTAGTTATTCTGAGAAGTTGTATGGCTATTTGTCGTTTGCTTTTAAGGATGGGAGCGATATTGTACTGGTACTGGACCAGTATAGGATATGAAATGAAGGGTCGCAACAAAGATTTTTCCTGAGGTGAGGGGGGGGGGAGGTCTAAAAATATAGTGTCGAGTTGACGTGATGTTTTCTTATAATTTTTCCTTTACGTTGAATATTTAATGTATTTTAAATTGTTGACTTACAGTTAATATTGATGTTGAAAATGGATATATTATTAACTGCCTTTCGTTAGCATAGGAAATTAGTAAAAACTACATTTTTGAATATGTGTCATGGGTTCGGAGGTGCTGAATACCCCCTATTGAGTCCCCTACTGTGTATGACGGTTTTGTACATGAGGGTGCTAGCGGCAGGAAATGGAAAAGTTTAAAATTAATTCTAATAGACGTCATAGGTCGCAGAAGGATCTTCTTTACCGTCTTTTTATCACGTCTGTATAGCAGTCGTCTGGCAGAAGCCGAGAGCTGTCTTGAGTGGATGCTTTTATGAACCGTGCACGCCGCTGAAGTCAGCTCTTCCCCGGTTCTAGCCTTGACTTTCCAACACGAGCAAAAAGTTAATTTCATATTCCTCTTGTGTAAGCCTTTCCTGCGTCCAGACATTGATTCGCTTAACTCGGACCCTACTAGCCACCTTGCCATTTGCAGTCTCATATCGCCCAGCAATGTGGCTCCTGTCAAAAATTCGTTCCGCTACCTGATTATTCTCATCTCGCTCTATCTCACTCGCTCAACCACACTGTTCGTCTCTTCTGGCCTTCATTTTGTAACGTGCATTGAATTTAATCTTGCTATAAATTATACTGATTCATTCACCGGAAGGCAGATTTGTACATGCAAAATGGCTGATTTGGGATAACAGCAATTGG
Source organism: Gryllus bimaculatus (assembly GCA_017312745.1). Lineage (NCBI taxonomy): Eukaryota > Metazoa > Arthropoda > Insecta > Orthoptera > Gryllidae > Gryllus > Gryllus bimaculatus. The sequence goes on from BOPP01000101.1 coordinate 2,545,776, forward strand.
TAACTTTTTACTCGTTTGTTAAATATGTAGTTCTGTTGTCTCAAGATTAATACTTTGCTTTTCATCCTTTTTTTTTGTGTTTTATGAATTAGTTCCTGATCACTCTCCATCACTGAAAACATAAATAACACATACAGAGGCTCACAAAATTGACCGTACACTATGTAAGAAAACACAACCTAGCATAGAAAAAGTATTTATTGCAGAATTGTGAGGCCCAAAAGAAATATTTATTAATACAAACATTCTTTACTCATACATTCCGAAAAAAATATCTTTAAATAAATCAATAGCTAAAAAATAATAAATAAAACTTTTTAATGCGTATGCATATGCACCACAAAAATTAACGTACATTGGCAATTTATATTCAAGGAAAACGAAAAATAATAAGTAAATTTTATGTGGCATGACCTTTGTCACGAGTAACAGCCTACAGTCTTGCTGGCATTGATTTTACTAGCGTCCTTGTAAACGCAGGCGCGATTTTCTTCCATTCTTCAGAGAGGACCTTTTTGAGCTCTTTTTTCATTTGAAACTTTGCTTCTGCACTTGCGTTTCCAGTTCCCCCCACAAGTTCTCAATAGGATTGAGATTGGCTGATTGTGGCAGCGTTTTAACGAACTTTGGGACATTATACAGTAACCATAACTTCACAATATGTGGTTTGTGGTTGGGCGTGTTGTCCTGCTGAAAGTAATAGTCGCAGTCCAAGATTCGCTGCACTTTGTTTGATATTCCTTTTTTTAAAAATCGATATAAATATCCAAATGAGTGAACTTTAGAATCAATAAAATGGTGATACCCGAGACATGACGCAGACATTCAGTCCCGTACCATTACGGAGCTTCCGTCGGCCTGAGTTGCACTCAAATTCACTTCAATCTGCACTTCACTTTAATCTTTTATGGCTGCGTTAACCTTCCTCCATACGTACTTTTGCTCATCTGTTACAAATATCTTCAATTCACTTTCATCACTGAAAATCAGTTTTCCAGATCTGCGATGGATGGTTCCTGTAAAATTTCGCGAGTTGCAGTCTGTTTCGCCGATTGGCCTCACAAGGCTTCTTCTTGGCTACTCTGCCGTTGTAACCTACGCCTCGTAGTGCCTTTCGAACGGTTTATGTGATTCCAGTTCTCCGTAATGTAGAAACCACCCACGGAGTCATTTTAACAACACTTTGGCGAGGATTCCTTCTGATGTGATTGACTATTACTCTTTTATCTCGTTCCTTGAGTATGTTTTTGGCCTCTCCCGCTTTTATTAATTAATCTGCCAACGTACATCGTCTACTATATCTTGAATAGTTGAATGAGATTATCCCGCTATCTTTGCGATACCTCGTAGTGATCTTCTTTCCATGGCTAAAATTCAATGTTGCTCTTCGCAAATCTGATCATCTACTAATCTGTTCACCGCTAATTTGTGCTCAGGAAAACATTAGGATAATTTTCAAAGTGCGCTTCTGATTGTGTACGTTCAATTTTGTACATCGCGTATTTGTAGGTAACATGCAAAATATTTAATTTTACATTTAATAAAGCATTTTTCTGCTTTCAAATTACACTACTTGTTCCATGAAACCTCAATTATAAAAATTACATATTTTACCTCTAGAAATATTCATACGGGAATGCGGTACGGCACCATTAAAGGTGTACAGTATAGTACGTTCAATTGTGAGAGCCATTTTAACTATATAAGCTCTCCTTCCGGAGAATACTTCATTTGGTAGTTACTGTGACGAATGTCTGTGTTTATAATTCATTTGCTGACAATTTAGATTGACGAGGACAACTGAATTTACATTTGTGGTAAAGCAAATTTTAAAATGGTCCATCTCATCTTGTCATTCTTTAGGAGTCGGACTTGCGTTATGGACTCAGGAATTGAATCGATAATTTTCCCTTAACGAGAGGGTACTGAACATACTACACATTTCTAAAAATTTTGTTTTAAGTTTGCAGGCGCTCTCTGTCATACTATTTCCACCAACATATAGTGAATATTTCAAAAGAAACCGGTTTTCAGTTATTCAGATTTTTAACGTTCAGTTTAATCTGGCGAATCCAACTATTCAAAATTAGACGGTTATTGAAATTTACAAGATTATTTTAAAAATGATTTAATTTTACACATTGATTGCAACGTATTTTGATTTTCATGTGGAATGGTCGTTGTTACTAGACAGTGTACCAATTTCATATTTTAAAAGCCGAAAAGAAACCCACATTCACTGAATATTAATTTTCTGATACCTATTCGTATGTCAATTTTACTTATTGTATTTTTTTTAAACTGCACTAATCGGGGCAAAAACAAATGAAAAAACTGAATGAAAACAAAAGACTTAAGTTTTTGGTTGATCTATAACCGGTGATTCATTATCTTTATTTTACTCCGGCTCCGCTATCTCCGAACTAAGTGCTGAAGAACTATAAAAAGAATGTTCGCGTGTCTCTTTAGGGTTAGGAAATTTTAGCACCTCTCGCGTTCCACTGCGCTCAGAAACGATGGGTGGTCCTGTCTTGTTTCCTAGTTGTTTTTGTGTCAGCGAAACGACGAGTAGTACTTGATTGGTAGCACTGGTAGTAGCACTGGTAGTAGCACTGGTGGTAGCACTGGTGGTAGCACTGGTGGTAGCACTGGTGGTAGCACTGGTGGTAGCACTGGTAGTAGCACTGGTGGCTTGATTCAATTGCACTTCCGGATGTGTCAATTGCTAAAGTTATTATTCCCATATGTCTAGTGCGTGTTTTTTTTCCACGAAAGGTGGGGATGATATTTCCCCACTGGATGGTAAGATCCCTCTCTGTCGGCTAAAAGGGTTTTCCCCAAGCAGGTATATTCTAGCAGCAGGGCACCGCCCCACCTAGGGCAAACTCTCAGCTTGGCCACCTAAGCCGGTTTTAGCTCGTGAAATGAAGTAGAAGCTTTTTCAAGGCAACAGTGCTAATATTTCTTGAACTCAGTCCGAATACTTACCTTGTTGAGAGAAGAGTGTGAGGCACTGTGAATTCTGTCGGCGTCATTTATCTGCAGCCTGCAGCCAGTGTAAGTTATAACTCCTGTTGAAATCCACTTAGCATTTCTTTTTTAACTTTATTTTTTTCCTGAGTGGCAATTCTGCCTTTCAGTGATTCGAATTTTTCTATGCGTTTTACACAAATATAACGTTTGCGCTGATAATCTCTCATTCTTGCAGATTTTTACTGCTAGCTAATTTGCTATGTCGATGCGAATAGCCGATATCGCTGAGACAGTAGGTCGTGGCGATCTCGGATCGAATGATCGCGGGTTCGAATCTCGCCTCGGGCATCGATGTATTTGTCATCGTCCTTTCACCCTTCATCATCATCCTCTCGCTTCATTAAAGGAGGATTAATAAGGAGGAAGCCGTTGCTCTTAACGGGATGAGCAGTTTGCTAATAAAAAATACTATAGTTTATATATGTATTTATTACATACACGTCTATATATTACTCATTCTTACATCCCGATACTCATAAATACATTCAAAAATGAGATTTACATTCATGGGTTGGAAATTTACAAATTTAAATACACATTAATTATTATCATAGGGGCCTTTGCATATGGTTGGAATATTGTGAACGTAACTTAATGTTCCTGATCACGCTTTTAAGAAGTTTTAAGACATGTGAAACAGTAATTTACTAGTGAAACACAATTCCGAAGGCTCTTTAGATATGCAAATGTGTTAATCATATCGGAAAAAAGTGGATCGGCTTCCAAATACCCTTATGATCAGTAAAGAGTGAGAGTTCAATGAGATCTGTGACGTAAACGAAAGCAACGGAACGTTTTGTGAACATATTTAAAGATATATATATTATATAGATATATATATTATATTATATAAGATATTATGGCGGCGATGGTGTAACGGTTAGCGTACTGGACTGTTGTACCCAAGTTGGCGGGTTCAAACCCGATCGAAGCCGTGGATTTTTAAGGGCGAAAAAATCCTTCGTACGCCTTCCTTCGGAGGGGAAGTAAAGCCGGCTGTCCCATGTTCGTAGATTTACTTGCATGTAAAAGATCCTCAAGCCTAAATGACGCCTCTGAGCTAAATTCAAAATCGCCTGTTTCTCGCCCAAGAAATACCTCCTTTCTCTCCTAGTTGGTGAAAGGAGCGTAGCGAAATTGCGTGGTCAGACGGAAGAGCGGGCCTGATGGCCCGAGTCTCGCCACGTAAAATAAGGCAAACTCAATTCAATTCAATATAAACAATATTTAATACTTACCATTGTACGAGTAAGTAATGTTCACTGATCTCTGTTAATTTTCAATCATAAATTCATTGTTCACATCTTATTTATTGATAAGCACGTAATATATTTTATACAACCTCTTATATTCATCTATCTATTCTCCAGGTTCAACAACAACTCCCTTGGTAACCCATCTTATACGACACCGTGATAAATACAAATTAGAAATGCTTCATATTTCTACACTTCTCGAGGCCTCGCCTTCTCTGGAGAAAAAAATATATTTGAGATATAAAACAGTTTATTACAGGTAGTACAAGCTCGCGCGTTGCTTGAAAGTAATGGAAACGAGTATCTCTTTTTCAGGAGAGGTGACGCATTATATCGAACCAGAATTCGTCACCCCAAACAGGGCAAGAGGATAAAGACATGGTATTGAGGGTATATCTGCTTCCGTTTTGTGGGAGGAAACCTTTCTCTGCTGACTTCCACAACGACAGGGGTGCAACACTTCCGAGTAATGGCGGGGTGGAAGTTTCCGGTTCTATGGTTCAGCGATTAAAATACACAAGCCGTCCTTCCCTGAAGAAGAGATTGGAACTTGAAAAAAGCAAAGCCCTGAGAAAATTTCATAGAAATATGACGGTCACTATTATACATTACACACACGCATACACGCACGCACGCACACACACACGCACACACGCGCACACACACGCACACACACACGCACACACACACGCACACACACACGCACACTATACAGCACATACAAAACATATAGTAGACTGAACGTTTATCATTAAATAATACAAATGACACAAAATCATTGAAATAATTAAAGATAACCTGTACTGAAGAGTCCGACCAAATGTTAATCCCTCTTGGGTCGCTTAATTACTTTGCTTCTTTAGTTCCATGTAACTCATAATTGGTACAACCAAAGTACGAACGTTACATTTATTCTACACTAGATGGCTATTTATACAGAAATTATTTCAAAATTACTACACTAGGAGTACCTGAGGTAACATTTATTTAATCACTTCATCTGCTTTTGTTCACTGAATCACAATGAGCACTTTCTTTCGCCTTCACTGATATCTTCCTTCTGTGTATCAGGTGGTTGTGAACCTCCTTATACTACAGGTGTCGACATAGGACATGATCTCCGAAGGAGGATGGAAGTGTGAAGTCTTGAATTTCACAGCGAACATACACAGAGCTTTCATATAACAAACATTTGTTTAAAACAATTAAAATAAAACATATAACAAATATTTATTTACAACAATTAAAACACAATAAATATTTACAATGAATTTATACTTTACACTCTAGCTCTGATAGACCTGCTATCACCTGATCGCGGGAGCAATCCCAACCAGATTGATGATCGGTTTCAATTGTTGCACTCGCTACTCCTACTTCTTAAGCGCGTACAAGTCCAAGCTTCCGTCACCAGATGACACAAAGACCGTACCGGTGTAACTGGTGGTTTGCCTCGATCGCAGGAGCGATCTTACTCGATTGAGAATCGGTCGCGAGTTGTGGCACTCAACCACTCCTCACCTCGGAGAACGCTCACAGCATCGCTCCCACGTGACCGCAGTCACCGAAGGACACAAAGTCCTCCACAAGCTCGTCAACAGGTGACTTGCCTCGCGAGCCCTGCTCGCCGCTGCACCGTCTTGACGCCAAATTTGTGCATTCACACGAGGTTCTCCCACTGTCTCCAGAACCCACTCCCAATGCTTTACAGCCCAGTTCCGAATGGCCGCAGTAGTGCAATGCTGCCACACTTCCCTGCTGTGTAGCCATCCCTATCCTTCGAAATCTATGGGCTTGATCTGAAAATAAGAAGAAAAAACATGGTCAGCGAAAGACAATAGCGTTTGGCACGCTTTTGGCTTGTTTATCGCAATTTTCATGCAAGTATTAGGCGTCTCGCCCTATTGCTAGCATATTCGTCAGGGCGCGTTGTACCAATGGCCGTGGGATCCGGGCTCGTACAACGATAAAATTGATTATAATGTCATTGTTTGACGGTATTTATTGTTTGAAAATAAATTTTTAGCTAAGTTTTTTAAAGTGCGGTCTTCGAGGCAAGCGTAGTTGTTTAATGCAACGAGTGTAAATCTGCGATTCTAAAATATAATTGCGCGGCCACATATTTCTACGTATTAGCAGCGCTATTTACCAACTACCTTTGCACTTATATTTAAGTGTGGCATGCGCCGCCTACCCCCAACTTGGTGCAGGCGGAGTCCAATATATCGGGCCAATCATAGGGCTTATATAATAATTAAGGCACGAGCACCCTAACGTGTGGACAGTTTAACTAGCCGCTTATGTAATAAGCTTTCGCCAAACAACAGAACCACTGGTTTCTATGCGCACTCCTTCTATTCACCAAAGGCTCACGTGCCAGGCTACGTCAACACACTCCTCGCAGCGGCTTGTGGTTGCCATGAGGTTGGGTCTCGTTCCTTAAGACCGGAGGACACGCATAGAGCCGCTGTCATCCTTTGCCGCGGTGCTGACGCTTTAGGAAAAACTCTTTCTCTCCCTCTCTGTGGCGAGGGCGGTTTCTCTCGCTTAACTAATCCCCTTACCACCGCGGCCCCAAATAGCTGCCACAAGATTCCGTTAGCTAGTACGTACAGAAAGTCTCCAGCAGTCGGCAGACCGTTTGTGCTAGCGCATGATAATCGATTATCTTCCACGTGCACCGTGCCCTACTGCTAGTTAGTACAAGGTCCAGTTGAGGAATCACTGCAGAACACCTTGAAAATCCTAAGCCGCCACAGTACTTTTATAGCAGAGCAGCAAAAAAACTTACAGACCAATTATTATTGCACCATTGCTATCATTTGCAAACCTCACGCACTCATATGATGCACTTCACTTTGAATGCTGAATTTTTTGAGATAAGTTTCTCCCAAAGCTTTCCCTCATTCTGGTTTCTCATATATCACTGGCGAGTTCGCCACAAGCGTTAGAACGCAGAGAAGAGCATTCTTCACCCACTCTTTAATAGCGGGCAAAATACCTTGTATATCCTTTCAATATTCATCCTTGTCACGCATTCCTCAAATCACAGGACCCTTTAGTGTTAACTTCAGCAAATTAACCACATACACCTTCATGAATTTTGTTATCTGCACGGGTAGTGGAGTGCGTACATCATAACTAATTACGTACACATCAGCATATATTCGCTTCCCCGTCTGTCCATCCTTTATTGCTTCTGTTACGTATTACATATAAAATTTACGCGCTAAAAGCTCTAATATATATTTTTGCCAAAATATTTATTTTAAATGCCGTATACTGGATAGAAACAAATGAACAATACAGCTTAGTATCAAATCCAGCTGTTAATATCGCAAAACACCAGCCAGGCAAAAACAATTTAGCCCAACGAAACACGATTGCCCTCATCTCAAATGCTCACAGACCAATGAAATTTCATGCGTAATCAGTGAACAAGCACTATCAGCCGACGAACCGGTTTGGACAAGACCAGAATAGCTGCGGGAGAGCAACAGCTATGTACAGCCCATGAAAATCCATTCCTTCCGCTCGACCATTAAGAAAAAGACCCGCGATAGAGTACTTCGAATAACAGAAAACAACCGCGGCAGATCTGTTACAAACTGTAACGTGCACCCAAACCCATCGACGCAGAGTAAGTTTCTGAATGCGCGTCCACCCTCCACGTCAAAACACAGTTTGTACCGATCGGCCTACCCGTAAATAACCCTCTCGCGGTCATCATAGCGACTGTCCAAGACATTCGCTCTAGTAAAAAGGCACTTCTATGTTCGCCTAGGGGGCTACCGCAACACCTTATGGCCAACCGTCGACGACACAAATACCTAATAGTGTAACGAACGTGGAAAGGTCGATAAATACGAGGCTATCCACAATGCAAGCGAAGGTCAACCGTACACCCGTTTGAGAGTGATTGTCGTCGAATCCTCTTAAGGAAATCCCCGCAACCCGAATACCGAAATTCATTCTCCCACTTCCTCCAGGACTACCCCACTCGATTAGAAGACAACCCACGAAGCCCAGACCAAATCCGCATCGCTTCCGCCGCTTGGTTAGTTTGAGATGGGCGGGGGGGGGGGGGGGGGCTAGGTAACCTGGACATCCGCCAGGACCTCTTAGGAACCCCGCAACGGAAACCGATTTATATGCCTCACTTGCCAGGACTACCCCACCTCGATAAGAAAAAACCCCAGAAGCCAGCAGACCAATCCGCATCGGCCCGCGCCTGTTAGCTGATCCTGCAAACGGTGGCCTGGATCGATAAACGTCCGCGCGACCTCTCAAACAACCCTCGCAACGCGAAACCGATTTATTGCTCACTTTGCCAGCACGTACCCATCTCGATTAAAGACCCAGAGCAGCCCCAGCACCTAATCGAACCATCGCCCGCGCGTTATAAGAGCAAGCTGGCGGAGAATATTCGGCTCGACCTCTTAGGAACCCTCGAGACCGGAAAACCGATGTATTCTCACTTGCCAGGACTACCCACTCGATAAGAAAACAAAGCCCCAGACACCAAATCCGGCATCGCCCGCGCGTATTATTGAAAGGGGGGCTTTCTGCCGACATCGTCGGACCTCTTAGGAAACCCCGCAGACCGTGGAAACCGATTTATTTCTCACTTGCCAGGAACTGACCCCAACATCGATGAAGACCCCAGAAGCCCCAGACCAACCCATCTCGCCCCCGCTTAGTTGAGCAAGGTGGGTCCCGGATATCGAATCGGACCTCAATTAGGAACCCCCGCAACCGGAAACCGATTTATTCTCACTGCCAGGACTACCCCACTCGATAAAGACCCCAAAGCCCCAGTACCAATCCGCATCGCCCGCGCGTCCAAGCTTGAGAAAGGTGGACCTTGGGATTATCTCGACCTCTTAGAACCCCGCACGGAAAACCGATCCTATCCTCTCACTTGCCAGGACTACAACGATAGAAGACCCAGAACTCCAACCAATTCGCACTTCCCCTCGCAAAGTTAGTCTCCTAAGAGAAGGTGCTGGAACAGTCGTCGTGAGCCCTCTCTAGCAACCCCGCAACGGAACCGCATTTATTCTCACTTGCCAGCGACTACCCCAACCTCCGATAGAAAACCCAGAAAGACCAATCCGCATCGCATCTGCGCTTCCTAGTTTGAGAAGGGAACCCCTGGACATCCTCGGAACCTCTTAGGAACCCGCAACGGAAACCGATTCCACTTCTCACTCCAGACTACCCCACTCGATAGAAGGACCCCAGAAGCCCCAACCAGATCCTGCATCGCCCCGGCGCCTGTAGTTGACGAAGGTGGCCTGAATCGTCGCGACCTCCTTAGGCGAACCCCGCAACGGAAACGATTTATTCTCACTCTGACCTACGAACCAAGCTCACTTCGAATAGAAGACCCCAGACGCCCCAAGACCAATCCCGCGATCGCCCGCGCGTTAGTTTGAAAAGGTCGCCTGTGCATGTGATAATCGTCGTACCTCTTAAGGAACCCCGCAAGGAAAACGATTTATTCTCACTGCCAGACTACCCCACTCGATAGAAGACCCCAGAAGCCCCAGACCAATCCGCATCTCCCGCTCTCGTTAAGTTTAGAAGGTGCCTGGAAATATCTCGGACTTGCTTAGGACCCGCAATGGAAACCGATTTATTCTCACTTGCCAGGACTACCCCACTCGATAGAAGACCCCAGAAGCCCCAGATCAATCCGCATCGCCCGCGCGTTAGTTGAAAACGCGTTTTGTAGGCACGGCACGCCAAAGTGCTTGCTAACAGACTGAGGAAAGTATGTGGACTTTTAAAGATACTGCCTATACTTACCTTGTCGTACAACCCCTCCGCAAACGGTTGCCTGGAGAGAGCTCACCAATCTTTCACGGCAGTCATTTCCCATTACGTTCGCAAGATCACACCGACTGGGAGGAACACCTACATTTTGCACTGTTTTGTGTATCGAAACTCAAAAGGTGGGGTGACGGGATTCAGCCCCGCCTATTTAGTCTACGTCCGGGTGATCTAGATACCCTGTGACGACGAAATCAGCCCTCGCGCTTCTTCATATGCATAAGAGGCCCGTACCCCCTACATGTTACGACAATTTAATTAATTAATTAATTAATTGTATCTGAAGGTACAAGCAGTGATGGTAATTGGTGATGCTATGTGTAACGCATAGAACAGCTTGGGTGCTTCTTGTATTCTGGCATTATGGTTCCAGCAAGATACGCGAATTCTTTTAAATATTTCCTCGCCAGCCGTAAACATTTATGTCTATTCTAGTCAAAGTTAGTTGTAACAACTTTAATATAAAACAACATATATCACTTAGTGTTATTAACCAATTTTGTGAGGAGGCCTGGCCTTTGTTGTCTCCTCTGACTGACTTATACCTCATCCTCTGACTTTAACTCATTCCTTTAGACAACGAACTTTGTACAAAAACTGCGTTTGGTACTCCAGGAGGTAATGCATTTATTAGAATAGTTTGCGGAGCTCCCCGTGTACTTTTCAACAAGTAATGGGTCGAGAATTAAATAGATGGAGTAATAAAATACGTTTTGTATATCGAGATGATGGCTGACTTAAATGACCGCAGTGGCTCGTAGCGTGAACCGACTAAGCGCTTCGGTCCGACGGGACGCGGGTTCGAATCCTGCTTCAGTCATAGCTGTTTGGACTTTGTCTCTCACATATGTGTTGTCATTCTCATAAGATAAATCTGATGTAAATATGCAAAACTGGAAGTTGAATAATGGTGACAAAGTGTTGGTGAATGTGAATAAATTCGCGTAAATTGAGAAAAACATAAAAATCAGTATTTTAGCCGACCTGTATGGATGAGGTGGCTACAGCGTTGCCGCCTCAGCGCCTCGGACGGAACGGTCACGGTTTCGAGTCCTGCCGTTGGCATGGTTGTGTGTTCCTTGTCTTCCATGTTCTTGTTTTTGTGAGTCTGCTGATCACAGACCCAGAAGCCCTCAAGTGTGTCAGTTTCTAGAGTAGAGGTTAATATGTGTTCCCATGAGGAACGAAGTAAGTACCTGGTGAGGATAGCAGAAATCGGCATTTCCTAAGCCGCGAAAAACCTCCGGGCGAAACAAAATCAATAATTTAGGGCCGTTTGAGATAATTAATGCAAATAACTCTAATGTGAATATATTGAGTTGAAGAACAACAAGATTTTGAAATTACATATTACGAAAGTATAGATGTTCTATAAGTAAAGTTTATACTTTAGGCTGATTACAGCAGTAATTTTTGGAAAACTGAACCCGCCATTTCTAATCAATTTCGATGCCCTCTGCAATGCTTTATTTTGTTGCCATGGTACAGCCAGAATCATTCATCAAGTGCGTAAGATTCTCATATTTTACGGATGTAGAATCACTTTAATATATATATATATATATATATATATATATATATATATATATATATATAAGTTTGCGTAGGTTAAATTTGAGCGCTGATCATTGCAACAAAATTATGATTGTAAACTGATTTGCAAAATAGAAACTGTATTGTTTAAACTTATTAAGTTCAATAGGTATTAGTGAGAATAATCATATAAGAAATAAATGAGCATGGTTCAATTTTATCGGTGATATTTCGAAAACTTTGTTCGGAACTCGACGTCAATAAGACGCTGGATATTACAATTATGAAATTGAAAAAGTAATAGGAACAAATAATAATGTTGCTTCATTAATTCAAAATGAAACTCATGTTTTGACGTCTGTTGGCGTTGATAAAGCTCAATTCAAACAAGAGATTGATAAAAGAATGGCGAATGTATATACACAAGTGCATTTAATTTTGAATAACTACGGAGAAAAATTTAAGGTGATAAATTCATTGAATTTGGACAGCTAATAGAGGGCTTTGCAGACTCAGTAGAAAGCATTAAAATATTTTGTAATAATTAAAGATGCTGAAAGGGGAAAAGCACACTCGGTCTCGTTCTTACACTGAACCATTTAATGTTGTTAATGAGTTGCCAAAACATACGGACGAAATCATTAAATTTCAGAACCAACCTGTTTTAAGCCATTAATATTTCCAAGATAAAGTAAAATAAAGGTGCTACCGATCGGCACAGACTTTCTCGAACTAATTAATTTTTTGATCCTTTAGCCTGCGCTTACTTTCCGGTTTTGCCACACCCTGCCCAGCTGCTACCTATCGGAGAAAAAATATTTTTTCACATTCTCACACTTTTTCGGCCCCTTACTAGTAGAAATGAAATAAAGTTTGAGAATATTAAAGAAGAGGAAAACCTGGCCCTACGTACACATTTTCATTGAAAATTTTGGAACAGTTTTTGAGAAAATGTCATTTAAGCGTTTCCGAAAATGCACTATATTGAGCTCATTTTCATAAAGATTTGAGTTTTAGAAACGCATCATCAGGAATAATTTAAAGTACTTGTACTCAAAAATGCAAAACTGTATTTAAAACTCTCCCCTAACGTATGTAATGCTGTCCAGTTCATTTAGCACTACCCATACAAACAGTTTTAAGACAAGAGGAGCTGTTTTGAGGACTTCACCGCAAATAAAAAGTTGGCATACACCGAAACATCCCAGAAATAGTCAAAATTCGCTTATTTAGAAATAAAATGCAAGTGCTACGCAATGGCGATGTACAACAAATAGGAAAACTTTCGGATAATTTATATGTACAAAAACCTCTTTGAAACATCGCAATATAGCTGAAATCTTTTAAATTTGATTCGCGTTATTAAAGATATACAAATACGAACGGAAAGATAAAGGTTAAATTGTATCAGAGTTACTTCTAAAGTTTTATTCTGAAATAATAGTGAAGAAGATGCCGAGTGAGAATTATAATCGTGGTCTCAATATACTAAGAAACCAATAATAAATTGGATTCGTTCACCAAAAGTGAAACTCGTATTATAGAGTGGACAGTAATTCACAGTGGTGTTTTTGAAAAATTAGTTGAAGAGAAAATAATATAACTTAGTCACAAAAAATCAAATCAGGAGGGAAAAAAATTGCTTAGGAAACAGAATCTAGTACAATACGAACAAATTTATTATAAAAACTTAAAGGTGTTAAACATGAAATGCCCGAGGTCTGAATTATCGTATTGTCAATCTCATTTCAATTTTTTTCATGTTTTGTCATTTTAATTGAGAAATAATGAAGGTGATTATTGTTCCTGATAAATACAGGAGTTCGTTAATAACAGAAAAAGGTTGAGTCGACCATGTTTTTAGATAACATTGCATTAAAAAAAATGTTTCTACAATTAAGAACTACATAAACTATGAAAGATGACCTGCTGAAATATGTATTTCGATTCTAGGATAGTATGAAGATAGATCGTCAGTTCTTGATTAAACATGAATTGTTTATAAATGTTCATAAATAGAAAGTGCTTTTTATCACTCTGGATTTACAAAGTCATAGCTATGTGCTTATTTATCAGGGAATTTGAAAATCAAAACATTAAAAAAATATCAGTAAAGTTTTCTTTTGATTTTTCAAGACGACTGTGTCCGTTATTTGCAGGATATGTAAATGGCTTGTTTAATAATAGTTAAGCCTTGTTTAATCATACCGTATGATATCAGTTCTTGGAAAATAATGTATGAATGGGTATTAACTCTAACAAATATTTTATGGAAATAACATTCAGTTTTCTCGAATCAGAAGCAATGAATGATGTTTTTAATTTACGTTTTGAATGTAGCCTGTGTATTAACTTCAACGGCTGCAACACTTTATGCAAATACAGATAAGTTTCTAGTAAAATTGAATTGATACTACATTGGATTTTCGAACTCATGTTGAACTCACCTAGTGGTGTATTAAACAATAGCTTAATGTCACCTTATATTCTAAAAATCCATTACATCAATATTAACACGTAACTACTAATTTACATGTACACGATTTAACCATGATGTCGGAGGAAATGAGCCAGATTCAGAGACTGATTGAATCGTGAAAGACAATATTTCACTTAAAAGTTCAAAATGCATTTAAACCCTTTAATACAATTTGTTGTAAGCTGAGATTCTGAGCAACGGGCAAATCAAAAAGTCTTTGGTTAATAAACACACCGACACCATCGCAGTAGATTTCCTTATACTTACTTGAGTGAGGATAGTGATGAAGAACAGGGCACACGAACATTGACTGTACATATTCTTGGATCAGCTCTCCCCTGGCGAGTTATTGCTACAGTGCCGGAGCCCAGACCCGGTTCCTGTCCCATAAAGTGATATTTTTCTCGAGGTTTCCTCGAAAACCAAGCAGTGGTTTAATCCATGTATGGTCGTTGGCGACCCCGTCTCTGCCGCTAAAATTCATTACGGCCCTGACTTCGCCGGCGGTGTCTGCCCGTTAAAGCAAAGTCAGAAAGGTTGCTTCGGTGGAGCTGAGCTCGAGTCGACTCATAATGACCTTTGAGGAACTTAGTGTGCAGACCCGCACGCAGTCCACTCGCCAGAGAATGATGGAAACGAACCGTATATCTTGGAGGAAAAATAACAGAGTTGTATCGTATTTGCCCAGAAATAATCACCCCGGAATAAAGAGTTTGTTGCACGTCACAGAAGTTATAAGGGATGGAAAGGGGCTCAAACTTTCGACGCGCCAGTTTCGCGAGAGGAAGGTTCTTATCTCTGGTTCGCCCTGGAAGTTGCTGACGCATCCAAGGGAGAGCAGGGTGGGTTTTTTTCGGCTCTGGGGTGACGCGATTAAGGGGAGAGGGCACCATATACAGAATCTTTAATTTAACTCGCAACCCATGTCTGGAAACACTTTCTCTTGTTTTGGCAATTTGGCAACGCATGAAATACCTTTGGCCCCCCCCCTTAATTTATAGCGATCTATGACCGCGTGCCCTCAGATTTCGGAGTGAGAGAATTGTAGTTGGAAGAAAGAGAGAGCACTGACTCTGTCCTTGTTAGTCATCAACGTACTGAAGCCCCTACACTGAAAGGAGTAAACGCCTGTCTCTTGGCAAACGGTCAATTTAGGCATTTACTCGACGGTCAGTTTTTGTCATTTTAAGGAAATTGTTTTATAATTTTTATCAATTAATTTCAATAATTATTAATTTACTAATTTATGATATATTGATATTTTAAAAACTTTATTAAGGCTTAATTTGCTTAGTCAGAGTCAATAATAATAATAATAATAATAATGAATAATAATAATAATAATAATAATAATGAATAATAATGAATAATAATAATAATAATAATGAATAATAATACATTGTTATAAATAATGAAGTGCTTGGTAGTAACGTTTAATGAGATTTTTTCTGATTTCTCATTGTGCTGACTTTCATTAAATAATAATTTTTGTTACGATGGTGTTAAAAAATAGACATAACTTCCCTCCACATCTTCAGTAATACAGGTTTGTTTCTTAAGCATACTGGACAGAATCGCCTAAAGATTCTGTTTTGTTTCTTGCTCGTGTCTCTGCTCACCCCACCCACTCTGTGCAGCGCGAAATGCTTCCACTTTGTGAGCCGCGTACCTGCCCGCCTAAGCTCTTGAATGAAAAAAAGAAAAACGCGCGCACACACACACAAACAGGAAAGTTGCTGCAGCTTACGACCTGACGGTCGCCTCCTCTGCTGTCCCGACGTGAGGTACAGTTGTTCGAAAGGTGGCAACAACACTCGATTTCTAAATTGACGAAACAAGAACAAATGTTCTCAGACATGGGTTGCGAGTCAAACTTAAGATTCTGTATACCACCCATGTTAAATGTGCTATTATTGATGTCTAGAACATGTTTAACTAGAAAATTATGCACTAGCACTCATTTAAAGATACAGGCGTATTAATGCCCGAATGTTTATGACAACATATTTTTTCCTTCGTGTTATTTCCATGAAAAACATACGTTAAGCATGAAATTACCTTCAATGACTTAAATAATACAATTTTTATATCCATTCATATTCCGTCATATTTTTGCTTTATTTTAACCCTTTTGTCATTTTCCTTTAACTTTTAATATTATGGTCACATTTTCCCAGTAATTTTCTTATTTTTTGTAATTTTCTTGTTTTGTAATATTTAATCTTTTTGATCCAAATTTCGCAAATTTGTTTTCAGTCATCTCAAAGAGATTTTTCAAATCTCCTAATTGATATCTAATTTCTTACAACTATTGAATCTAATTGTCTGTCTTTCCATTAAATATATATTATGTCTATTAGAAGGGTAAGCTATATAGGAGAAAAATAAAGCTTAGAAAGTACAAGATGCGAAGGAAGTTTTGTCAGGTTTTTTACCAAGGCCAACTGCCTCTTCATATGACTTTAGCAGGTAGAACTGTCTTCACGGGGTGCCAAAGCAGAACGAGTAAATTGTCAATGAGCTAGATTTTAGAAGTATATTTTCAATGTAATGGATAATTAAACAGCGGTAAGATTTTTGAAGGTTTCGAAAATGCAACCAAAAATGTGTCCTATTTATGGTTATGTTTTCATATTTTTATATCATAAATGCTTGCATGCTTCTAATATTTTTATGTCATAAACATATTAGAAACGGGCCCTAGTTATTATTTTGACATTTTTTTAGTTATTTAAAAAAGTAGTATTTTTTAATTATAACTTTCAGCATTTTGGGACAAACATTATTTTTTTAAATTTTTTATTATTGAAGAATGTTTATACAAAAATTTTAATTTTTTGTCAATAATCTAATTAATGTATACTCTAAATTTTAATAAATTATGAACAATAGTTTCTGAGAAAAGGTACATTAATTACAAAATAAGTATATTTTCGGAAATCGCTACTTGAAAAGTCTGTACTGCTTTACTCTACCATTCCTCTGGATCATGTTTTTCAAAGGAAAAGATCAATGCTATGAACAGCTTAAAAGACCAACGTATGAACAAGAATATGTTTCAACAACGCATTAACAACCCACCATACGTTCATTATTACGAAACAAAAATGGGCATTAGTGCGAAACAATGTAAAAGTCTAAGCTGTGTCAAAAAAAGGCATGACTCATGCGCACTACGACATTAAGTGAGAATTAAAGGGTCGTCCAGGCGTCCAGGAACAAAAATGTTGATATGTTTGGAAAGAGCAAGGTTTGAACTATTTATTTAACGGAATACTATCATTTGGCCAAGTACATGGCACCCCTCTTCTTAAATAAATGACACAGTTAAAACAATGAAAATCAAGGAAATGACAACCAATGCTCTTCATAGGGCGATCAAAATAATGTCTGTGACATAACATACCCTTTTGCTAAAAATTGAGAGTCCGTCTAATATTGTGGCCAGAGACTGTGGTTTCAAACGGGACATGTTAGACAACCATGGAGACCGCTTTCAAACTGAGCTCTGAAACGCACTCGAAATTCCCGAATTCCTCTTTCAATTCTTTTTTTTCCCTCCGCCAATTCTCCATATCTTAGCAAGTACTCAAGGTACTGAAACCTAATCCACGTTGGTGAATAACATTAAGAAACCATTTGTGTCGTCGAATTCCGTTTGCCGCAGTCTAGAAAAACTCGTTCCTTGCGATAAATATGTTGATGTCGGTCTGAGCTGGTTTTCGCTAATACGTCCGCTTGTTCGCTCTGTGTCGATGGCATTTGGTTCAAGCAGGTTCCGTTGAAGGCCTCCCTCCAGCCAAACTAAAGGTTCCACATCACCACACGTTTTCTCGCATTATTGGTATCTTTGGCATATTTCGAAAAGTCAGATAATTCAACGAAAAAGTAACGTGTGCCATTTTATTTGTGTACTTTGTTGTATTCGAGGCAAATGCGAAGTAGAAAATTTTGAGAAAATGTTTTTTTTTATAAATTGCCTTTATTTTAAACAAAAATCTCACGCAAACTACACATTTTTTGAAAAAATGTGCATAACCTTATTCAATGGTCTACATTTTTAGAACATTTAACCAGAGAAGATCTTTGTGAATATTGATAAACTAGAATCCGGCGTTTCTAACACCTTTAGTGGTAACATTCAAGTCGATACTCATATCACCCTGCAATTCGATCATCGCCCCGTAGTTTTCGCACTCGACACAACCCCAGAAGAAATTCGCCCCGCTCAGCCTTATCATTTACGTAATGTCAACTGGCCATATTATCAGATGCTAGTTACACATCTTCTACCACCACTGCCATTACTCCGAACTACGCAGGAAATCCACAGCGCCATTGACTCACTCATGCTATATTAGATGCTCTCGACTTGACGCCCTGACGGCGCCCACAGCCCATCAACGCACTTCGCTTCCAGCAATACCACCTGTAGTGAAGAAACTGATAGATTATAAACGATATATTCGCAATCACTCGTTGAGAAATCAATATTCTCCTCTAAAATCTTATTAAAACCTCCTAACTAAAATTGTGAGACAATTTTTTGGCGTCCAACCACGCGCAAAAGATTAATCTTCAAACTCAAACGGCAAACCCATCTGATCATACACTGTGGAATATAACCCGACATTTTGCGCAAACCTACCAATCTACCCACCCTTGTTACTCCAACTGGAGAAACATCTTTTCCTTCCAATAAATGCGATATGTGGGTAATTATTTTTGCATCAACCTTCACTTCTTACCCTTCTCAAAATTGGCAGCACGATAATCATATTGAAGAAGAAATTTGACGACCAGAAATAATGGTTCCTGAATGCTCTAAATTTACTTCACCATCCGAAATAATCAAGTATCTTTTACTAGCAGTCCCAAAATTATCAAATGGCCATGATCTAATATCAATCTTTTTATTAAAATGCCTTCCCATAAAAGTAATTGTACATATTACAGCAATATTTAATGCCACTTTGAAACAAAAGTACTTCCCTGATAATGGAAACACGCCCACATTATTCCCATTCTAAAGGCAGGGAAAGCTCAAAATGATCCAACTAGCTATCGCCCAATTAGTTTGCTACCCACAATGAGAAAGCTATTTGAAAAATGTATACTCTGTAGGCTAAATTCATATATGAGCGCAGTCAATGCCATACCACCTCATCAGTTTGAATTCCAACCCCTTTTGTCCATGTATCATCAAATCTTACGCCTAACTGAAGATACCATCGAAGGATTTCTTGACCACAAGCATACCGCAGCAATTTTTCTAGATGTAGCTATAGCTTTTGGTACCGTCTGGCACCCAGGGTTAATTTTCTAATTCCATAGCGTAGGTACTCCACTATATCTTTCACGCATCATTGAAAGTTTTCTTTCTGACTGAACATTTTCTGAGCGTCTCCTCGCGGCTCTCTGCACACCTTTTACCATCTGAGCAGGAGTACCTCAAGGATCCACCCTCTCCCCCACTTTATTTAATGTCTACACTTCGGATATCCAGTCACCTAAAATACTGCAATATCACTATTTGCTGATGATACAGTACTTTACTCCTCCGCTCTTGCAATCTTCAATCTGCCGTGAATGATATGAAGCATCACCTCACATTATTTTCCAACTGGGCCAAAAATGGCACATTGAAATAAATCCTAATAAAAGACAGGGAAAAATATTTACCCTTCGTAGACCAGATGTCCCACCCAAATCTCGCATACCAATCACAAAACATCACCTGGCTTCCTCCCAACGAAACTGCCAAATATCTTGGAGTTCTGTTCGATAAAAGGCTTACAAAGGCGGCAAAATATAAAACACTGAATAGCGCTAGCGACTTGTAGAGTCCATCAATTATATCCGATTCTCAAAAAGACACCCCCCCTACAACTACATGCTGCTATTCACCTCTGTAAAGCAATGATACAACCCATGCTTTCCTATGCTTCCCCTGTCTGGGCTGCCGCAGCCAAAAAAAACATCCAAATTTTTCAAAATAGATTCCTCCGCGCCATCACAAAAGCTCGCTGGTACCTTCCGAATGCGCAGTTACATAATGAACTTGGCATTACACCCATCCCCGTACATTTCTCCCTCTTATCCGCAAAATTCTGTTCCAAAATATTAATGATCCCTTCAGCTATTAACTTTCACATAGGTTAGCAAAATCCTCATCGCAAACGATTAAAAAGAAAGTTACAAATATAATTTTTCGATCCCCCATAGAAGTAAACCAATGAGTCTTTTCCCATTACAAACTAATGTATATAACCACTGTATTGTCTTATATCTAAAACTAAATGTCTGCTTATTCTATTAGTTCTGTTCTCAAATGATTATTATATATAAATAATATTAATGTTGTTATCTTGTGCGTCTGCAGAGGACCAATGGCCAAGCTAGAATAAAAAAAAAGATCAGGGACAACGGTTGCATTTCCTCCTAAAATAAAGACTTTATATTTATTTATTTATTTATTTATTTATTTATTTATTTATTTATTTATTTATTTATTTATTTATTTATTTATTTATTTATTGTCATACAGATTGTGATAACACAAAATAAATGAGAGGAAGTGATTCCCATAGAGACACATTACTCCTCTCAAAAATCATTTTCCGAATGGTTTGGCCTTTGCGAACCGTTACAAAATATTGCATATAAAACTGAAATTTTAAATTAAACTTACTTTGAACTAATATTGTAAAATCATTAAACTAAATTCTAGATGATAAAGACTCTTACATCACAATAATTTACAGAGTATGAAATTGCACACATAAAACTTCTTAAAGAATAGAACAACTATCATATTATTTACAGGATGGTAATGAAAACACACACATAAATTCAGAATGTAAAATGGTTGAACATATTTTGTGACACAATAATCAATGATAATAATAAACAGACTTAGAACTAGCTTGCAAAAACGTTCTCTGAAACTATTACAGAGTGTGATACAAGGAATAAATAGTGTGGCCTGGTAGATAAATGAGCCATGTTCTTCATTTTTATTATTTATTATTTTGCTTAAATTACATTTTTTACGTTTTTGGGGTAATATTAATAAGTTTGAAACTTATGTAACAATGGGTAATCAAAGCTTTTGATGAAAATTAATTTAAGAATTTTTTAATGTATTTTGTTAGAGAGTACGCAGTTGCATCTTATGTGCCACCTCACACTACAATTCCACAAGAAGCTACTGACCCAAATAAAGCATAATATATTATCAGCAACTGTTTGGTCTTAAATATGTATTGTTATTAATTGAATATGTAAATTAAATATCGAAGTTTGTTTACAAGGTAAGAAACATGGCTTTTCCATTTTAAAATATAAATAAGTTAATATAAATTTATATTGGACATTTTATAGGTCATTTTCCTCAGATTTTAAATCATTTTATAAGTCATTTTCAAAGAATTTTCAGGACATCCAGGCCCTGCTTATCAGCATGGTGTCATTGAAGAGAAACTTTCCTATCGCACTATATCCTATTATTACTGAGGATTACTTTTTAAATTAATTAATGCTTTTAATTTAAGAGTTAAAATGCATTTTGAAGAAATCTGAGAGCAGGAGCATGTAGAACATATTGAAAACGATTTCATATCAAACTCAATTTTTTCCACCAGTGATCAATTTGCTTTTTGATTAGTTGCCCCTCATGTTTCAAAACCGCAACACGTTTAGAATTAGTTTGGACAAATGATTGAGTATCGTGTGTCAGGGGTTCGGGGCAGGTGAGCCAAAGTACGTGGAGGTTGTGGTTTGGAACCTACGTAAGAGAGGAAGGTTTTCTGTTGTGTTTGGGGTTAGAGAGGGGAGCATTCCAGACCTTGTGCTAGAACAAATGTACAAACACCGAGGTAGAGCCAAGGAATATAAACATGTAAAGGGTGGCATGTAAAGGGTCAGGACAGAGTTAGGTGTATCTGTTGAAAATGTGCGAATATGCTCTTGATATCCAAGAGAACCGATAGGTATGTCGAGAGATCCTGGTAGTATTTTAGTCGCTGAAGGGAATAGGAAAGCAACTTGTTCTAGAACGTTTGTGCCATTCTGTATACCACTAGTTTATGAAATACTATTTTACTGGAAATGTAGGTGAACGGAAAGATTTCGGGTTAGGTTTTTTAAAGATCTAAATAAGTTGGGACACTTGTTATGCATGTCTTATGAGTTTTTTTAATGACAAAAATACTAATATTACAGTTTCAAATGCATTAATACGACGTGTATTTACTCTTTAGTCAAGCCATATTAATTTTAATGATTTATCCCAGTATTTTAATAATTTTGATTGTCATATGAACTTAATTCCAAGCCGTTATCACAAAAAATAGCATTATTAATTTGGTACTATATTTTTCGTCTGTTGATCACAAGATATCGTTGGCCCTCCTCGTATCTTAACTCGTGCAATTTGATTTTGGCTCCCTCAACATAGTTTTGAATAATCCCTATTTGAATCGCGTTGTTTATATTTTAAAAAAAGCCCTAGAATTATGGGTAAACTATATATCCCATCAGAATTATCGCGTGCAAACACGTGGATTGTATCGTGAACGAAATAAATCACGTGATCTCGATAAATGCAGTGTGTTTCCATCTGAGACGGCAAAGTGTGCTAACTCCAGTTACTTATGATGTAACTCATTTCTAGTTGAACAAATACGAACCAACAGGATGCGGCATTAACGTTAGCAGCGCGCATTGCTGTCATGGTTCGCAACTGTTCGCATTTAGCGAAGTGTTTAAACGCTGTTCAAGTTCAAAACAATTTCGTATTTTACGAGGCGCAGTTTTGCCTTTTAGATTCATCCTATCATTTCATGATTTACCATGCAAAACCTACCCAATTTCTCGTTTGACGTTGCTCGCCCCTGATCATTCCGTCTCGCCTTCTTGCGTACCTCGTCTGCCTTTGTGGGGCGGGGCGGCTAGGCGGGGCGGGGCGGCTAGGCGGGAGTGCAAGAAAGTGTTGCTAGAAGAAAAAAGTTGTTAAGAATAATTGTTAAATTTAATACAAGTTATTAGGGGAAACCGGCACCGAGAGGATTTTAATCTGCATCCCATGATTATACATTCAGCCAGATCCATGTCTAATTGTTGCTAAAAATGTATAAAACTTTAACAAAAGTCTAGCCATGCTCCATTTCAAAATGCAACGTTTCCTTCAACGGTCGAAGACTTATTATTAAGTGAGAACACTTCATACGAATGATGGGACATGATGAAAGCTGATGTGCGTATTGGGAAATTCGAGCGAGAATGCCTAGCTTTATAACTCACGAAAAAACTTCTCTCCCGTGCGCTCTATGAAAATAAATACTGTTTGCCCTCTGGTGCATGTCTATTTAGTCCTTCGCTGTGTTGCTTCCGTGCGGTAATGGGATTATCAAATATGATCGTTGACGAGATGCAAAGACAACACGCGGTAGCGGTGTACAATTACAGCAGGCTACCGTGCTGGTTGGAACGCGCGCCCCACTTGGCTGGATTTCTGGAGTGGGAGAGGAAGGGGCGGGCAACAGCAGGGCGCGCCAAACAAAAGAATTAGGATGGACTGAAATAAGTTGAGTTAGAATATTAAAATTTTTGATATGGGAAAACTGTTGATTCATTTAATCAGTTATTTCGAATAAACCAATGTTCCCAAAAAACTATAAAAAGTGAGTTAAATTTTATTTGTTCGTATTGTTGTTACAATAAAACGTCAGCCTAATCTTCTGTTTGGTTAAACATCCAATCATATGCAGCGTGTTCTATATTTATTTCGAAATGGCAGATCTCTTGGGAATAGACGTGTCTAACAAACGTCTGCCCACGCCAAAACAGCGAATAAAGTTGAGGCCTTCTCGGAGGGAAAAAGTTTCAATAAAACACAGTAAATATTTGAAAAACGTACATCTAATGTTTTGTCAAAGCATTCTACACGTTGGTTATCGTTAAAATATTGACAAAAATATGACCATTATGCTGTTGTGCCAAATCCAACATGATCCCATTAATGCTACTGCGCCAATTCCTTGCTCTTTTCTCTGTGAATTTAGTAAGTTCGAGGAACATCACATTTTTAAAGCAAGGTAATTAATAACAACACAAGAACGCGCTGCGACGCGGGAGCAGGTGATTACTAAACCGCAGCGTACATGTACAGAGCCATACTTACATGCCATTCCACAATTTTTAATTAAAGCCCGTGCTGGCAGTAGGACTCCGCCAAAATGATTTGCATGAAATATCTTGCCATTTATGAGCTGCCTCCCCCGCCCACACACAGAGAGACAAAACAATACACATTTCCTCCTTCTTCAGCATGTTGCTGTTGTTTTCGCTACTGCTTGCTGCTCCGGTCCTGGAAGGTTCCTTGTTTCCCCGATTCCACTGCGCAGGAAATCGACAATTAATATTGGCCGTCGAGAGAGGTCAAACCGAGAGTAACGGGACAGGCGGGTCGATGCGTTGTGTTGTGACGGACGAGCGCGCGGGCGCGGGCGGCGACAGATGAGGGACAGACGAGTCCGACCGCAGGCGTCACCGGAGACGCAGCCAAGCGTCCGCTCCTGAGAAAAACCGAAGGACGCCCCTTACCCCG
>BOPP01000101.1:2570990-2602607 GCA_017312745.1 Gryllus bimaculatus
TTATTATTATTATTATTATTATTATTATTATTATTATTATTATTATTATTAATATTATTATTAATAATGAAGTCATTGAAGATTTATTGTGGTGAGAGACACCACGAGTAATTTCCAAAAGAAGCGATTATTTTGAAATGTCAGAACGAGCATTAAAACTTTCTTTGTATTTGCTCATTAATCTTTCGAGTAATGCTCTTTCAACTGGAGAGAAATTGGGCGTAGTCTATGCATTCTTTCCAACGTCAGGTGAATCCATCAGCGAACAAGAATACCACCCAGACGGAACGAAAGGAAATCAAAACAACTCGTTTCCTACAGCTGACCGCGAGAATACCCGCAATGCATTGCAAAATTGTTGCCAACCGAGCATTTTCATGACTGCTCACGATTCATGGAATCCGGATTAACATCGAAGTCTCAAACGGTTTGTAAAACACACTGGGGTCAAGTCGGCCTTGACTCCGCGGATCAGGATCACGAAACTCGGATCAACTACGAATTTGATCTTGGTTGGTGAAACCGGCCCTATGTGATTTATGTGGGAGAAGATCATCTGCGCACGTTTTCTTGAGTTCCAGAATCCCTTCCCGTCATTTTTACGATAAATAGTTGAAATATGAGTAACAGTTTAAAATAAATATTTTTTAAAAAAAAAAACACGAGATTATCAATATTTGAAAAAATAAACATTTTCGTTTCGGAGTTATAGAAAACTCATTTGCAACGGTAAACGAATTCCAAGTATAATTTTTGTGCATTGCTAACAAAATAGCATCTCGCCCTCAAGCAAAAGGAGAGTTCAACAAAACGTGCGCATAGCGAAGCTACCTTTACGTCCACAAGCAAAACAAAGGGCCATCTCAGTATTTGCTCAATGAATCAAGGAAACTGGACAAAAACTTAATCCGTTTGTTTACAATAAACTGAGTTCAATGGCACACAGTGTTGTAATGAGTCTTTACTATTTCCAGACGCATCAGCTACTCAGGTCATTTGTCCCGTATTACATGTTATAGGCCAGGAAATGGCAGCACGAGTACATCTCCCTCCCTGGAACGTTGGATCCATCCAATGTTGGATCGACGCACACGTCGGGAAGGGGATTTATTCTAGTGTTGGCAACGAGTGATTGGATGAATTTATCTTCCCCACCTTTTGAACCGTTGGAATCGGTTGGAATCGCTTAACCAAAGATTACTTTGTAGTTCGCCCTTCTTCGGTACACGAATTTACAGCGTTAATGTGTCAATGTTTTGTTAAATATTTACTTGTTATAATAAAGCATTCATTTTATACTTTGAATTTGCCGTTTGGAAATACTGCCTGAGAGGTTTTTTTCCAGTGCACATTGGCAGCGCATTTTCCCGCGTTTCCAATCGATGATTGGTAGTTGCACCGGTTACACAGAGTGAATCTGTCGATCGTCCGTGTAGTTCTTCGATGTTCCGTCTGACGCGTGGTAACGCTAGTAAACAGTGAATCGACTTCGTGACTCACGAGTCGTGAGAGCGAACCTCAGGCCTCTAGGAACGAATCTTCATAAAGTGTTGTATATTGAAGAATCACCTATAAACTATGGTTCTATTATTTAATGTAAATTTAAAATTTATAAACCACAAATTAATGCAGTTACGTAGAAGTAACAAATCACCTCATAAATCTCCATGAGTAATTATACTTTTTCCATGCATTTTTTATTTATTCATTTAGAAGGGTACTTCAAATTATTTGGGTAGTTTGACATAAAATATACTATTGATGACTTAAATGATTCATAGGGGTATATAGTGTTTGTCACTTTCGAGGTGTTTTAAAAATTCTATAATTTATAAAATGTTAATTAGATTATTCATTAATATCCATTTGCTGGGGATTTTGAAAGAGCCACCTAGATAGCTGCGTTCCACCAATCACAGCGCAGATACCGCCACTGGTGAACAACTTTAATGATTCAACCATCATTCAACGAATCAGTCTGGAAAGTAATCGTACCGGTTCAATTAACAGTTGCCTCCCCCCTCGATGCCATCACTAGTTTATTCTCAATAAATATTGTAGTTGGATGTAGGGGATGGTATGCCCTTATTACTCTGCCTCCGTTCCGTCGTTGGTTACGCAATTCATGTGATTCTCGTAAATATTGCACAGTCTACAAATTTTTTATGTCGTGTAAGTCATGAATTGTTTGGCGAAGACTTCTGTCCAATTACTTCATCACTGCGGTAAAACTCATCTCTACTTGAGTGTTTCTGCTTGTTGAACTGTAACTTCTATTTTTGTTATATCTTTAATTACAATACATCTTCAGTCTCCAGTACGAGGAATATGTATTCAAACAACGTAGATTCATATAGATGGACGAACGTTTTGCTGTCAATTAATTTTCTTTATCAAGGACCCACAAAACATTCAGACTACACAACGTATTAGAGAAAGTAATTTACTATATAGAGGAACACGAATTATCCACTTTTTTGGTTTCAGGGACTCTCAATACGATATCACAATACGCTTTCTGTCGAAAAATCGGCATTCTTTGCTGCAGCTTCACAAAACTTTCTCTATACTACGTAGTAGCACGCAAAATATTAAGTTTTTTAAATCAAGAACTCACAAAATGTGAATTCACATTACAATAAAAATTACTTTACTCTTTCTAATTCTCTTTTTTCGAACTCGAAGGTCCATACAGTGTTTTTTTTTTATCGAAAATTCGGCACTTATGAAACATTTCATAATTCCTCTTTCCTATACAAGAACGTCAATATAATGAAATGAAAGTAATGGATGATGGTAGTCTTCGACGATAACAAAAGAAACTGGGCGAGAGCCCTAAGAGAAGTGAGAGGAATGTCTGGCTGTGCCGAGAGAGTTTTGAAATGATACAATCAGATGCATTTTAATGCAGGCGAAGGCTCCTGAGGTCAGGGCTAATGGAGACTTCGCTCTGTGGAAGTAGTCAGTGTCGTAGTCAGTGTTGCCAATGTTTCAACGCCTTCGACCTATCTTCGGAGTAAATGCAAACGTGATTCGCAAAAGGTAGCAAACTGACGTGTAGTCAAAACTACATGACTCGGACAATCAAGACTACGAGAGGATAGTAACAGCATCTAAGTACAATTACTGTGCTCCAAATCAAAGCATTTTGCTGACAAAAAATGGTTTTCATTATTAAAATTGAATTATATTTTTATACTAGAGAATTTTCATTTACAGATTTGTAAATGTACGATGTAAATGTACTAAATTGTAAATGTACGATGTCTTATGTCATCATTAAAAAGTGTTCTATCTAGAAATTGAAATTGTAATTTGAGAGCATTTATTAAAGAACCCCCCTAGCACACGTACGTCTTCTTGATAAATAGCACTTCTGCCAATGCGCACGATTAGCAAGGCACTTAGCTGGTTAGACGTTTGTCATTGTAGGCATGTTGTTGCTCGTTGTATCAAATGTCTTTGTTGTCATATCTCTCATTTCTTTCTTTTATATTTCACCATTTAAATTCCTAGTGGCCGTGAAGTTTATGGTCACTGTCGTATTATTTTGCACAGTTTTATAATATAATTGTATCACAATATTACCTTTTTAAACAATACACTACCAATAACTGTTATTAAATGAATCCTATTTAACTTTTTCCTTAGACAGTGGCAAGAATGGAATTGTTCGGCTGATATTCAGTGCCTAGAATAGTAACATATGATACTTATTTATTGAAGGAAACCATAAAGCAAACGTGGGAGAAGACTTCAGAAAACAAGTGGAAAACTTACTGAAAATCGGTTTCCTAAAAGGGTTTAGAAGCGTCAGTGTAAACGTATTTAACTGCGACATTTTCGCACAAGATTGTTGCATACCTTTCTTTTAACATGTTAAATTCTCCAATCATTTTCGGAGAGCTTTCCCCATTCGCCGTGGTGGATGTAGAGTAGACAGTGATTTGATTTGCCATAACCCTCCACTCTTCCGAAGCCCACTGCGTTTCGGAGGTCGCGTCGAAGTAGGAGCGGAGGGAGAGGCCCGTCGCCCGTCCGTGCAGCTCACCTTTCCTTCGCCCATTATGTAACGCTCCAGCCGCCCACCGCCCACTTCCCACAGAGGAAAGCCACGCCCAATTCGCTTACCGGGCTCTGGTCACATATTATCTTGTTCTTCGCAGTAATCCAATGGAATGGTTGGTATAGATACGAAAGAACCGTCACTAAAAAAAACAGAAAATGGCTACAGTTTCTACTAAAATCCAATGCCAGCCTTCAAAGGCAAACAATCTGATTGTTTTAGTCCGTCAGTTCATGCTCTGACCAGCTGAGGTGTCTTAAGACATTAACTGATTTTTGTCCCATCGGGGGGTTGTAGGTTTCTAGTATTGATAGGTTTTTCGACACTAGATAGATATTGCGTTTTAGAAGGTAAATTGTAAGTCATCAAAAATGCATGTGAAAAAGTAAATGTACTGAACCATGTACTCATATTACTAATAAAATAATAGTAAAAATACAAGATACGTGGATACGTAGAGAGGTGGATACGTAGAGAGGTGGATACGTAGAGAGGTGGATACGTAGAGAGGGGGATACGTAGAGAGGGGGATACGTAGAGAGGGGGATACGTAGAGAGGGGGATACGTAGAGAGGTCTAATTGAGCCGCTTTCTGGAGCGGTAGTCCATATTTCCTAATGTAGTCATTTTATTCATTCATTCATCACAATTTATTATCTAAATGGTGACTTTGGTATTAGGGTATTAGGGTTGTGAGAATTACCATAGTTGTACGCGTTAAAGCCCTAATTTTTCGAAAATTGCATAAGGTCAAAATTGTTTCGGAATCTTTTTACAACTAAAACATTAAAGATAGAGTTTTTGTCCCTTAATAAAATCTGTTCCTTAAAGACAGATTTGAAATAAGGTCATCTACAGGTGTTCGCAAATTTGAGTTCTTTCTGTTTTAACACCACTAGTTTTGTTTTTTACCTTGCTGTTCATGTGGTGTGACAATTGTTCACTGCATAGCTTATACAAACAAATCATTTTTATGTAACATATATAAGCTTCTTAACACAGAATTTCTTATGTACCGAGAACTTATGCTTATGTCACAAGACGTTTCCATGCGAGTTATCGTGTTTTGCACCAAAAACCTTAAATTGTCCACGTCTCGGAATATTTGTGATCAGCTCCGATTGTCATCTCTATCTAAAGAAATTGAATAGTGATGGCACGAAATGCTACTTGGCAATCCAACCTTCTCCAGGCAAAGCATTGAACAGTCCCGTCAATGAGGATTAAGAGGGAACAGTCGGGAACAGAACGGTTTTGACTTAGACTGTGTTGTTGAAAGACTGCGGCCCCACCAGATGGGCGGCGGTCAGGGGGGCGTGTAGACAAAAAATTCTCTTTTGGAATATTACCTTACATTTCGAGCACAGTGTGTAAATTTTTTAACTCTGAGACAATCTTACAAGACTTTTTCTTTTCTTTTTGAAACTGTTTTAAAATAGCAAAAGTTAGAAATATTTTATATTACTAATTTCCAATACGCACAGGAACTCAAATAAAACTATAAAGCCTTTGGCCATGTGAGAGATACCTATTCGTTTCATTCCTACGAACTAGGAAAAAATCCAAAAGCAATGAAACAGTTCAGATTTTTAATGAAGAAAAAGATTGAGACATTTCGCCCCTTCTCATTTTTTACGTACCTGCTGAATTCTCGTGCTTATTGTGTGATAATAATAAAAACGAGCAATCACTCTAATTAAACACTTTTTTGTCAAGTACAATTTGTTCTAAAAATTCAATTATTTCGTATACGTCGTATAGTGTTTTGAAAATTTGCATAGTTTAGCGTATTTTTGCGTAATTTAGTAGTTTGGCGTGAATCTTCGAAATTGCAGTGTCAAATATCCGGTTCTTCTTTTGCTAGAATCTTTCAGTACTTACCAAGTCGCAATACAATAATGGGAACGGCAGTTTAAAAAAATTACCAACAATGAGAATAACCTCATTGTGGGAGGTGTTTCCAAGTGCATGGAACGGAGATTTGAAATGTAGAATTTGTTTTCATGCATTAGCTTTAAATGGATTAAATGTTCACGCCTAATGCGTTAAAATTGTTGACGAGTTTTATTCGCGACCGTCTGGAAAGTAGTTCATTGTTGTACTGTTTAACGGCAAGAAACTTGAAAAATGAATCCTCACCAGATTACTCTCCCATTTCAGTTCAGTTCAAGCTATACCTCCGCATCAATTCGGCTTTCAACCACAACTTTTCACAAATCACCAAATAGTAAGAATAGCCGAAAATATTATCGAAGACTTTCATGAAAAGAAACACATTTTTAATCTTCCTCAGAATAGCTAAAGCTTTTGACACCCTGTGGCATCCAAGACTATGATTCAAACTTATTCACATCGGACCCCCCCCCCTCACTATTTTATTCATATTATCGAAAACTTCTTGCAGATCTTGCAGATCGCACTTTTTCAGTCCGCTTTCCTGGAGCTCTTTCATTATCATTCCCCACAAATGGTGTACCCCAAGGATAGGTTCTCTCTCCCGCACTATTTAATCTTTATGCCCCCATATACCATCCCCCTCGCACACCTCCATTGCACTGTTTGTTGATGATACCGCTATATATTCCTCAAACCGTGATGTTACCACCGCACAAGAAGACCTGCAACATCACCTCTCCCAGTTCTCCGACTGGGCCAAGAAATGGCACATCCAGATAAACCCATCAAAAAGTCACACCAAATTCTTTACACTCCGCAGACCAAAAAAGTTTCCCTCTCTCAAGAATCAAGGAGGAAATATATCTTTGCTCCAAACAACAAGCCAGTCAAATATCTTGGTATACTTTTTGATAAAAGACTCACTTGGAAATCAAATATTCTTCACAGAAAAACTCTGGCCATCCATAGAACCCACCAGTTACACCCCATATTCAGTCTTCACTACTGAGACTTCATGTAGCTTCTCATCTATTCCTATCAATGATTCGTCCAATTTTATCGTACGCTTTTATCTGGGCCACAGCCAGCAAATCAAATATCTAAAAAATGCAGATTTTGCAAATTAAATTCCTCCTAACCATTGCAAAAGCGCTCTGGTTTGTACCTAACTACCAGTTACATAACGAACTCGGCAGCACTCCGATCTCCGGCCATTTCTCCCTCCTATCCACTGGCTTTTATCGGAAAATCCCCAAGATTCCCTCGGTCCTACATTTTAAAATCGGAAAACCAAATCCTCACCACAATAGACTAAAGTGAAAACTACCGCGACAGTTCCTCGACCCGTACACGTAGGTTTCCGCGGCTCGAGTCCATTACTTCTTGGCTGTTCGGGTGACGCCGCGTCGTTGGCAGATAGGTCGACGTTTCACCTGTCATGTCGCTGGCTTCTTGAGGGTAGTGACCAACGTCAGAACTTTGTGACCACTTTACTAGAAGTAAAGTTCCTCGACCCCCACCCTCGACCATAATGTACCCGATGTGGCTTCGCTCATTCAATCCTTGTACTCAAGGTTTTCATCTGAGAATAATGATTTCTAAACAATGCTAATGAAATTCAGTGTACCCTCAAGTAACGTACTCGGCTGCTGAAGGCCTTCGGACCAAGTAGAGATAAATGAAAAAAGAAACTTGTTCATTGTTGGACAATTCTTATAGAGTAGAACCATCTTATAATGAATTTTTTCTGACTCAATTGTCACCAACTTATCATGCACAAAAAACAAGGAGTCTTGCATTATTTTAAAAGGTTGTGATTTAGGGTTAGTTAACGTGTTAAAGATCTCGTTCGGCTACACATACATCGCTTTTATTTGTGGAACATGCCACGTATTCATCTAGCTGAGAAGCAAACTATTGCAACGCAACAACTACTAACGGAAGCTGCATAGCGAAGGTTCCGTTCCCATACATTCAAAACATACCCTTATCAATCCATATTTTAATTGAAAATACTTACATTAATTGTAATTGGGCAATCTATTATAGAGGTGTACGACGGTACTATCCTCTCATTTTGGAAAATAATGGGAGAAACGTTTTCTGTGTCATTTCTTACCCCTCTCGCACCTTTCCACTTACAAAATTCCCTATTACCTTCCAAATATCTTATATTTTAATTTTAATGGAATCATGCCAACTGTAGCGGCTCTTGCTTCCCCTAATATATCAGGTTGAGATCCTATCATTTCCAAATAACTTTCCATTTCAAGATCCATTTCATGAAAATAAACTTACATTCTCGTTACTATTAAAGAAAACCAGAACAACGATCAACACATGTTGCCATGCTAGAAGAACAAATAGTGAGAACCCGACTACAGTTCATGTCAGTGACGTAATTTGTTTACAGGAAGACATGCATAAAGAAGGGTATCGATTAAAATATTGTACATCACACGGCAAAACACCTCTTTTAATGATTCGACAGGCATCCCCGCTTCGGCCTGCCGGCCTCGGCGGGTGAGAACTCCTGTCTCTTGATGAAAAGGTCGACTTTCTTGCCTTATGATGCAAATAACTATGTTAATATGAAGAGAAATAGCGGTATTATAATATTACGTAACCGTCACTGATGCAAGATTGCAAGTGCTGGTGTAGCGTCACTAGTTTATTATGTATTTTACTGATCGAATATTTTCTGTGCAGTTTGAAATAATGTTTGAATTTTGTCGTCAAAATCTTCTGTGTTCGTTGGCAATTATAGTGGATATAATTTATCATGAAGAAAACACGTGCAACTGCATGACGTTCCTTTAAAACCCAAGCCATTTATTGGTGATAGTTGGCAATGATCACGGAATCAATACAGCCATATTACTGTAATATACTACTTACCTTTTTACAAAGTTTGCGAAATAGTTACGATCTTAATCTATATTTTTTGTTTAATACCACAACTTTCCTCTTTAGTTCTTATTGATATTTTTACGTCATAATTAGGCATCTCACAGTACGGATTGTTGGTAAAAACTATATATTTATATAGTATTTTACAGATCGTGTTTTCAGAACATAATTTTCTTATTTACAGATCATAATGTCGTAATTTACGGAACGTAATTCCAGTAATTGGGTTCCTAAGCGCGAGTAGCGGAGTGTTAATTATTTTACAGTGCTATTAATTAAATCATAATTGTCGCTTTCGAGCAATGTTATAGAGAAACTAAGAGTGCCATCGCGAGATAATATGGCGGGAGAGGGTTTTTCTCCCGTTTTAGCCAAAGGGCCAAAAATCGCAGCTGTTCAACGCACTCTAGTGTCTAAACCGTTTGTTAAAATATCAAAATAAGAACGTTTATTATGAGGAGAATTTTGTCTAGTTTAATTTTTTATGTAGGTGTTATTTTGATAAAACGTATTGGGTTCGAGATACACGCCAAGAACTAGAGAGAAAAAAGGAAATTTTGAGATGTTTGTTCAATTTTCTCTGTGAAACCGACAATCTGTAGATGGCAAACCTCACATTCGCATTTAGCACCCCCAAAAACATGTAGAGCCAGTAGGAAAACTTCCGGAATTTTTTTTTCTGAATTCCTGATTTTGAAATTGCAATTGTAAGGCGAAGTAAGCATGTGTACTAATAAGATGTAG
This sequence comes from Gryllus bimaculatus, assembly GCA_017312745.1. Taxonomy (NCBI): domain Eukaryota; kingdom Metazoa; phylum Arthropoda; class Insecta; order Orthoptera; family Gryllidae; genus Gryllus; species Gryllus bimaculatus. The sequence goes on from BOPP01000101.1 coordinate 2,580,607, forward strand.
TTAACTTCTTGAGGGGTTCAATGCTTCGGCTTTCAATTTTGCAAAAGAAATTCTTATATCCCTTGCCGTTGCTGTTCTTTCTCTTTTTTAAAAGGCTTTTGTGTGGTTTCATCTGCTGTATATGTAACTAGATCAACATGACGGTGTCGACGGTCCTATGTCGGTCCTATGTCATAGACGGTCCTAGACAGTTCATTTTAGCTCTCCCTCACTAAGAAGTGAAAGCCGCAAATTAAAAATTTTAAAAATGCAAATAAAAAAATACTGTTTTCTTTTATTATTTCCTAACACTGCTAAACTATTACCATTGGTACTGTTTGCCCCATTCAAAACTTGGTACTCTGAGGCCACGCCACATTTTTAATGATTTATCTGAACTTTTGAATAATTTGTGCAATTACACTTGCGGCAATTTTCGTGTTAGGGGAATTACGTGCCAGATAGTTTCATAGCCTTGGTGAATGTCCTTCGCAGGCTGATTACGTCACAGATGGTGCGAAGGAAAGTCTGGAATCCGCGCTGCACGTGGCGCAAGGTGCAGCTGCCATGTTGGGAGTCGCTGAGTAGCGGCCATCTTGATTCTGGATCTTGAGAAGCTTACAGGAAAGTCGGTGGAGGGGCGAAGGACACGGATATTTCATGCAGAAAGTTTTCATTTGTATTTTTTGTGTGCTGAAGTATGCAGGACATAACTTTGTATTTGTTTGTTATGCTTCAACAGTTTTTTATTTGATTTTCTTTATTTCGGTTAACAGCCACTGTAAAATTACATTAAAAATGTTTGTTGGTGTTTTTAAGTGAACGTGACGTAATATGTATCTAATATTGCATGCCATCTTTCCAATCTGTGTTTTCTTGGACACTTTAACTAGATCTTTTAATGTGTTGATGTTTACAGTTTGATATTATTGGACTTATTTTCGTAAAAAAAAGTAGTAAAAAATTGTATGTAATGAAGAGGACAGAAGTTTAAACTGCCCTATTTTTCCCTCTAGAGACCCTACCCCACTATTTCATTAAATATGTCGAATGTTGAATTAAGTTACCAAAAAGCGACTTAAGCAATGTTTGAAAACTAGACATTCTTCGCAAGTTACAGAAAACTTATTTCAATTGGTAAACAAACTACAGATTCGATTTTGGATTATTGCTAATAAAATAGTAACTCGCCCCCACGGTTCTAATCCTATGACAACTGGCAAAAGAAAAGCCGAACAAAACGTGCTCATGGTGAAAGTACATACGTACTATTGCGTTTGCATTTCGCATGATACGTACAGTATCATAACCTACTATTGAGAGTAATGTATTTGTTAATTGATGGTTGGACAAACATTTTGGTTTGGTGTTAATGTCCTTTTGGAACATGGTGAACTTGCAGTTAACAAAAAAGATCGAAGCTGTTCACTTTTGTTTAATATGTGATCGAAATCTTCTCTTTTTTGTTTTCTCACACTTGTGATTTTTAGTTTAGTTTATTTGGAAGGCAAATTTTTACTTAAGAAATTAGCTTTAAATATAATCACGAAAAGAGCAGCTAACTGAGATGTGCTTTGTCGGAAGTAGTGGGTTGATTTCTCTCTTGTGCATATCACTCTCCCTCCAGTGCTGTTCGAAAAATTAAGCTCTTACATCCATCTAGAGCTTCACATTGCTACTAAAAATTTGAAACTTTTTCCTCATATCGTCATCATACGTGACTACATGCGTATAAACATAATTTTCCTGAAAGGCGAACGGGACAATCTCCAGAACTACGGTAATTTCCCGATTTTTTAAAATTAATGATAAACTAAAAACGATTGCCTATATATTGTATTTTTCAACACATTTTTATGTACTGTTATCTTACATTTAAGATTATCAAATCGATTAATTTTTAACAATTTTATTGGCATCTATTGCATTAAAGTCACAACGTTTCGCAACACAACGTGATTTTGTATCACATAACCAGTTTTAACAGTTAAAAATTTCGTATTTTTTTGTCACGAGTCGATTTTCCTGATTAATCCAAATCCCGATCACCGATGCAATTACCGAAGGATTATTCATAAAATGAAGACAAATCCTGCTTTTAGTGGGAGATATCGAGTAAACTACGTGTATTCGCATCCGCGATTAAACCTTGCTCGGTTTATCATTCGGAGAATCTCGGTCTACTGGTTATTTTTTCTATTTACTACGCAAATGACAGATTTTATTTTTTGTGATCCTTCTATTTATACTTCGATAGTTCAAACTTCAACAAATTTATTCTTCGAGATCGTTCTATGAGAATGTTCCAAATTTCTTTTTATTTCAGATGCATAACACGAATAAACATGTTTAACATGAAAATCCCTGTTGAAAGCGCTACGCTAAGCTAGGTATTCTGTAATTTTGATACAGAAATTGTTTTATTTGTTTTCATTACTTCAGATTCTATTTCTCGGTAGAAATGTCTGCTTTCTTTCGCACAGAGCGTTTCGCCGAATAGCAACGCGAACCGTAAGTTTCGTTTACGTTTTGTGTATTCATAAGAAAGAATTTGTCTTAATTTAAAGTTCTGTTTTTAATATTCGTACTCGTCAGTTGAGATTCTACATGACACCAGATGGAATCTAGCTTTTATATTGTTATTTTCTTTGGATGGAAAATAACACTTTCTTGTCCAGGTTAATAATAATAATAATAATAATAATAATAATAATAATAATAATAATAATATAATAATAATAATAATAATAATAATAATAATAATAATAATAATTTAAATCTTTTAGAACATTTCTCCTACGTGTGTAACAATAAATTATTGAAAAATGTGGTGCCTGTCAATTCTAACTAAAAGCAGATTAATTCTTAATTAATAAATAGTATTTTCTCACGATTTGCTAATGTGAAAACTTCTACTATATATACGAATGTCTATATACTCGTATAATATGCTAAGAATATACGACGGGTTTTGATAATTTGTAAGAAACCAACAACACAAAATCCTATAAGAGTGCTACTGCTGAATAGGGAATTACACCTCAAGCCTGTATCCAACAGATTTAAGACGAAAAAAGAGAAGTTTGCAGATTATGATATACAAACCAGATTACTGCAGCACACATTGTAATCGTGTATAATGGCGGGCGTTTAAAACCAGATGTTCGCGTCCCTCAAGGAAGTTTTGTAGCGGCAGACTACTTATGAGGAGATATGTTTGGGAGGGACAAGTAGTAGATAGGGGGGAGATGTGGGGTATTGCAGGGCGACAGTTGGGACCCAAATTGATACTTAAGAAGCATTCTACATAACCACTTTCTTGAACTTTCTACGAGAATTTAGTCCGCACAACTGGTTCACAAATAGGTTCAATTCACAGACAGATTCCGGAAGATTTTTCTCAACTATTCAACATGTTGTTTTTTTTTTGGGGGGGGGGGAGAGTACTGAAAATATATTTAAGGTTTGACATTTCTAGAAATGTGGGCTTCACAAAGAATATAGCAAAATAACCCTAAAACTTTCGCCATTTTTTCAGTATTTTGCTTATCGAACACCGCGTTTCATTGAAATGACTATTTGAATAAAATTGAACTAGTCAAAATTCTCTTCGAAACTCTAACCTAAACTTTAACTCTAAATTACTCGCGTATATGAGCTCTTATTTTCGAAAATTGCCGCCGCCTACGCCCCGTTTTCCTGCCACCGGTCCACCGCCGAACCGCTGGCACCGCCGCCATTGCGTCTCCGCTGCCGACATGCCGCGCGGCCCGTGGCGGCCGCGCAGCGCCATCGTCCAACTGCCGCCCACCGCCAACCGCCACGCCCCGCAACGCGCAACGACACACCGCTTCCCGCACCCTGCCCAACGTCCAAAATGCAGACATGCCACCGAACCCCCGCATCGCCATCGCCCGTCACCGCTCGCCACATGGCCACCGCCGCCGCTCTGCTCCATGCAGACGCCTCCACCCTGCCACTGCGCGGCAACGCCACCGCTTATGCTCCCGCGTCACCGAGCCCGCCGCCAACACGGTGCGAAGAAACGGGCCTACAACCAACGGCCGTTCCCAACGCAGTAACCACCGCCTTCACCAACGCAACCAACTGGCCACCGTCGTCGCCAAGCACGCAGCCAACGCGTAACCACCCGTGCGTCATGCCACGCCGTCATCACCAGCCGCTACCCCTCGTCGCCTATGCTCTCCGCCACGTCCACGCCCCGCCGCGTCTCCGCCTACCCGCGCCCCGCCAACCACACTGCCCCCCCGCCCCCGGCCGCCGCTGCCCTCTACCGCCCTGCCGCCCACACCTCGCCACCCACCACCCCGGCCGTCCCGCCAACCCTGACGCGCCAGCCCGAGCACCGCACCGCCGCGCCCGCTCCTCCGCCCCGCCGTTAGTACCGTTGGGAGACGATTCTCTTGTGATGTTTCTTGAGACCGATAGGTAGAAAGGAGTAGACATATGGTTTTAGAACCTAGCTATGATTGAAAGAAGCTTATCTGAGTAGATAATACTAAATCTCTTTCTACCCTTTTCCCTTTTTGCCTTCGAAAAGGACACGTGTCGGAGAAGGGGAAGTGCAGTCGATGTTTCGGGGGGGTAAAAGGTGAAGGAGGGAGCACGGTGGTGGCGGTGAGAAAACGGAGATAGTGGTAGACGGCAGGGTGGTGGCCCGGAAGCAGGAACATAGGCGATGGTGTAGGCAGAGGAGACAGCGGAGTGGAGGCGGGAGAAGTAGGAGGAGAAGAGAGCGGAGAGGGCAGTAAGGAGGGAGGAGGAGGAGAAGTGAGGCGGAAGAAACGAGAAGTAGGAGGAAGAAGGAGACAGGAGCGGAGAAGGAGGAGGAAGGCTAAAGAAGAGGGGAGGGCTGAGAAGGAGAGGTGGGCCGGGGTGGCGGGGACGGGAGGAGGGCGGAGAAGGAGGTGAAGGAGGAGGCGGAGGCCTCGCAGCGGAGGAGGAAACGGAGGCTCGGCGGCGGAGGAGGAGGGGAGAGGCGAGGCAAGGAAGGCGGAGGGGAGGAGGAGCTTCGGCGGCGGGAGCAGGAGGAGGAGAAGGAGGGGCGGACGTGGCGGTGAGAGGACGCGGAGTCGCGGGGGTCAGCCGCGGGCCGTTGGCGGGAAAGAAAGCAAAGGCGGCAGGTCGCAGCGCCGGTGCGCGGTGGCGGGACATGGGCGGCGACAGCGATGGTGGCGTTGAAGCGGAGTTGTAGGCGGTAGCGGAGACGGAGATGGCGGGTGGCGAACGACCGGCGGGGACACCTGGCGGAGATAGCCTGGCGGAGATGCCGGAGACAGGATGGCGGAGAGCGAGACACCGTGCGGAGATGGCGGAGACAGCCGTGGCGGAGCATGCGGAGACAGCTGTGGCGGAGATGGTCGGAGACCAGCCGTGGCGGAGACAGGCGCTGCGGAGATAGGGGAGACAGCCGTGGTGGAGATGGCGGAGACAGCCGTGGCGGGAGACAGCCGTGCGGAGACAGCCGTGGCGGAGATGCGGAGGCGGCGTGCCTCTTGTGGGCGGCCGCGGCATCGGCGATGCGGCAGGTCGGTGGCGGGGACCATAGGTAACATCGGTGGCAGCGGGCCGTAGCGGGGAAGCGAGCCTAAGTGGCGGGGAAGAAGCATAGGCGGCTGTGGATGCGGTAGAGGCGGCGGCGGCGTGGAAAGGCGGCAGCGGGTCGGCGGCGGGCGTTGGTGGGGGGCATATGGCGGTGGCGGGGAAGCGAAACCTAGGCGGAGGCGGAGACCGCCCAGCGGCGGGCCGGGCCGGCCGGTGGCGGGTGGCGGTGGCGTCGGCGGTTCGGCGCGGAGGGCTGACGGCGGGGCGGGGGCAGCAGGACAATAGACGCGCGGCGCGGAGGCTCCTATCCCCACCGGGCGGCCGCGCCGCGCCGCGCCGCGCCGCGCCGGGTCCGTTGTCGGGGCCGCCGTGCGCGCCGCCCAGCGCCCTCACACGCCCTGCGGAGCCGCCATGGAGAGCTCGGGCGAGGTGTCGCCCGCCAGCCTCCGGCCCCTCACCTCCTCCGGCCTGCACGAGTCCATCTCGCAGGAGCTCGACTACTTCTACCAGGAGACGCAGGTACCACCACCGCTCCTAACTGAATAGAAAGTGATTTGCAAAACGTTTTCCCCCAAATTGTGTACTTACACCAGCCATAATATAAATGTAGATGAAAGCGCTTACGTTCAATTTTTAACGTTTATTCTTTTTAATATCTTTTGCAATTGCGGTTACGTCTTAAATTTCCCCCCTTTCCAGACAACATTCATTAAATCAATCTTTCGAATAGTAGTTATTTGTTATGAAGATGATATGCACCCTCATTCTACCTATTTCTATTTTTCAAGTATCTTTCAGAATTGCTGTTACCTGTAAGATTTGAGGAAATCTTCAATTTATGTGTGATGTAGATGAATTTTTGTGGACAACTCCAGTAAATTGTTTTCGCAATTTTTGATGAGTTTCAGCAAGAATGTGCAATTATTGTTGACTATACTTTTCACGTGTGTTTCAAGATTGGCCGCCCTATGGATTTTAGAATTACATTCGGTTTATTTAATAATATAATAGTTATTATAGATTTATTACACTACAATAATAATTACAAACGAGTTATCGATGTTCGTTGTATGTAAATACGATTGATTCGATACCATTCATGTTTAAATTCCATTCTTTCTGTTAATGAGAGCTCCTCTATTTAGTTTTGTTGGTTTAGCTTATTTCCTCATTCATACAAATTATTTAAATCCGCAAGATCGCGTTGCGTAGCACGTTTTGGCACGTAAACACCTAATTATCACATCTTTTCCTTCTCTTTATGAACATACTGAACTATCAGAATGGCAATTAAATGAAATTATCCTACCTTCTCACGATGCCAATCGTATTTGGTTCCGGGTAAACGTTTTCAAAATGTACTTTATGTACAGAAACATAAAAATATAATTTGTTTCAGAACACTGCTTGTAGAAATGCATAGTAATTTAGTTTCGTCTCAATGAGTGTTATTGTAAACATATTTCTGTAAACGAAATGTCTTGTGAGCACAAGGTAATTGGGACTGAGTTTTTGTGTTAATCTAAAGTTACAAAATAACATTTTCTACATTTGTCGACTTTTATATGCTGGATCATATCAACCCTCACCATAAGGAATACCATAATTCCGAGCATAATATTTAATGACTAGAGGGCGGATTTGAATGAAATGTCATTTTTTTTCTCATTTCACATTAGAACTTTGCCTTTTGTGCAGAAATTAATTTTGTACTACGAAAAAAAGAAAGTATTCACTATTAGGACATTTGTTTATATTTTCGACGATTTAGACTGCTAAGCGATCTTTTACCTTTTTCCGTTTTTTTCCTTATTTCATCGATTTTAATATGTTGATGGTACTTGCCTCAAATAACATTTAAGAGATACAACAAACGTTCTCCACCGAATTCCGGAGTAGCTTTTTCGATTTCGTCGCTGAAAATTCAGAAAGTGTAATGGCAGCCGTTATGTAAGGTTCTTGTGACGCCCATCTGCGCCATTGTCGGTTCGGCCGATTTCGCTACAGCTAAAGACTAACTCTCTGGTAAAGAACAGTCCAAACCAAAAGTTTAGAAGTTGAGATCACTGGAAAGGAAGAAGCCTCGATCACATCAGTAACATACCATTTCTTGTGTTGTTTATTGGAAATGGTTTTAATAAAATATTTTACTTCATTTTTACGACATTTTAAAACATTTTAAGATAATTTGATTGATCATTTTTGGCAGTGTTTTAGGTCATCAAAATCTCCCTATTAGTGACTAATAATTTAAAATTATTAATGATTTATTAAGTTGAATTAACATGTTTGAATTCTCAGTGTAAATGACGAATAACACTATATTGTAGTAAAGTAAAACATTAAAATAATTATAAAATATAATTAAAATTGGAATACTTATCTCAAACTTAATTTGAGTTTCGGGAATTTTCCTGTCGTCGAAATTTTAATTAGAGCTTTTCTTCTCCTTCAGCGAAGTTAGTCAAGTAACTTACCACAAAAAAAATTACCAAAAAAGTGAAAGGTTGTGAATAAAATTGAAAGCATACTGCTGGTAACAATACGTTGGTACAATGAATATTGTATAATTAAGTAACTGATTGAAATGTGATAGTTGGCTGTGAGATGTTTCGTTTGTCTATTGAAAAACCAGGATTCAGGTGTGACTTTAAAAAAATGTTAAAGAACTTTTTCCCCTCTCATTGATATTCGAGAATGATGGCACTGACTTTTTAATGACGACCACTACGTCTACTACTTACCATTACTTCATTTTTTAAAGCATTTAAAACAAATATTTTAGTTGCTATTCCTTTTTCGTAAGAAATTGCTTTCCTCTTTAGAAAATAGAGGGTTCAGCATTGTATATTCACATAATTATACTTACACATTGTAAATTTTCTTAATTTCCTTTCATTTTTACCGGTAGCGCATTTTCTTCCGTTCATCCTCGCATCTCTTAATTTTTGACGTTAACACAGTTCCTTCGTCGTTCATCAGCGCTCTCTTTGCTTTTCTACCTATTTTCTTCTGTTCAGACATACACCACCTAGATGTTTTATTGAACTGAAATTAACGAATTGCCGAATGAAGCTCTAAAATCTGGTGGTTGGTCTTTTATTTTTATTTATGTAATTAACGTAAACAAATCAGTTAACTGTGTGTGACGCATTATGGGGAGTTGTGCGATGTGTGCACGTTGATGGTTCCATTAGTTCTTGGTAATTCGACCGACGACGGGGAAGACAGCCAGGCAGATCCTTCAACAGAAAATAATATCGTCAGTCAGTGGTCTGACAGTGAATGATTAGAGCAAGATGTTAACTCAAACGGTTAATCTTAATTTTACTAGGGCCATTTGGCACCTGCAGGAGCCGGCGCTACAAAGCAAAATTGTTCCAAAGACGTAAATATTAACATTTTGAGTTAACACTTTCTTGCATTAAGCTCTTCTGAAATTAACACATTTGGTTTATTTGTTCTACAAATAATAGAAGTCTACAACACCTAGTTACAAACAGTCTGTTGAAACTCTTCTATATGTGTCATCTATTGGTTTTCAAACGTTTTTGAGAAAACGAAGATACGATAAAAATGGTCATTATGACAGGGAAAAATGCGATTAGCCGGGCTCCCTTCCGGTAATTAGCAGCTCGACAGCTTTTTGTGGCCACCAACCGGCAGAGAATCTCGTGTAGGCCTCGAGCAGCGAATAGAGCGCGGTACTGGCAACAGCCATTCCGAGGCCCATTGTGACCAACTGACGAACACGTAGCCCAAACCTCAGTGACTTCTTCCCTTTTTTTTTCGTCGTCTTTTTCCTCCTCCTCACCTCCTCCTCATTATTCTTTTTCTCTCATCCTCCTTCTCGCACTCCTCCTTCCCCCTCTCCTCCTCCTCCTACTCGTTCCCCCTCTTCTCCCACTCCTTCCCTCACTCCTCCCACTGCTTCTCCCACTCCTTCTCCTCTCCGTCTCCCACTCCAATTTGTTAAAATATTTAATTTATTGCCATGTTTATTTGTTCTTGAGCAATGAGTAAGCTACTTTTTGGAAAACATTTCGTGTGGTTTTGTTCAGCACCATTTTTGCTGGTCACTAGTACATACCATTGCCACAAGCTATGGCGGCCAAGGAATAAACCCCTCGCTTGAGAGTACGCACGTATTGTTCCTTGTAGCTCTGGCAAATACATGTACGAAACATTCTCCGTATAATACTGGCGGTCGCAATTCCCACCGAGAAACTTATTTTTGGCCACGCGTTCGAGATTCGACTGACCGTGCGCGGGGAGGGAGTGTTGGATGAAGCGGCAGCGTACGGTGGTGTGTGTGTGCTGGGGGGGGGAGCGGCGGGAGTCTGTTTGGAGGCTTCTCCTGTGAGCGCCTTACGTAACCTCCCTCCCGCCGCCCGTCCGTCCGCCCGCCTGCCCGTCCGCCTGATGACCTCCTGTCACTGCCCACGCGAGACGCCTTCTACGTCGCTTCAATGGAGGTTGCCTCGTACACAGGTCTCAGAACTCTTCCTGTCCCTCGACCCGAAGGCGAGGACCGAGCAACCAGTCGCCGAATCGCGTGCAGTGTGGATGGGTCGCGTGCTGTTTGCCGAACGACGAACATTCCGTTCTCGCCCTTCCCATCGCGTGTCTGTCTTTTGCACACATCAAAGGATACCAACATTCGCCGAGCACAGCTACTCGGGATTGGCTCACTATTCGGCTACAGACCTCAGTGTCGTTTTCCAAACAGACTAACTAACCTAGTTTCTAGGAAGATGCCACGAACGGAACAAGAAAAAAGGGAAAAAAGAAGACAAGTCGTATAGAAGTGCATTCTTTCAAGTAAGTCAAACATATGAGTCCTCACTCGGAGAAGTAGCTGATGAAGTCATTTCTCAACCGCTAGTTACAAGTTTTTACAATAAAATAATTTTTTGTATTCCATCATTATAAACGGACTTTTTCGTTTCGTTCATAAAATGACGTCTTTTAGCACACATTACAGCGTGTTTGCCGCTTACGGCACGAATAATTGCGTCATCATATATTTAGCCAATCGCAGCGAGGGAATATTGGGGAGGAAGCAATAAACGAACCCGCCCTCCTTTTCTCTGCACAGATGTCAAATACCTGTCACGACACATAAAGTTGTTTCCAAAAATTAACTTATTCTCTTATGAATTTATAATGCCTTTTAAAAAAAATCGCTTGCAACTTCTCTATAATGTTTTATTGCTTTCGTACAAATTTGAAAGAACTCGATCCTAACGTCGCGTCACTTGTTTTCAAAACATGTACTCGTGCAATAAACACTAACATTATGAACTAGTTGCATACATTCCGTAGTGGCAGCAGATAAATTGTGTATGCCTCGGTACTTCGTGCGACATACAAGGTGGCGCCATCTTAGGACTTACCACGTGTTTATTCTATGTTACTTGCAGCCACTGATGGTGGGATGAAATCCCGAAACACGTGTATGGCTGAATTTTCTGATTATTAACGTGAACGTGACGTGGGCAAGAAAAAGCGGGTCCGTGCGCCGACAAATAATTTGGAGAATACACAAAAACATTATGGAAGTGGGGGTGTGGAAAATGTTACGGGAATGAATGAACGATTAGCTGGGCCTAGTTACAAACGGGATATCCGTTAAAAGATAGTAATTAGAATTTAATAATGAACATTAAACTTACTGATGGTCGAACAACAAAAACAAAATTTCGAAGCAATTCAAGGTGAATTGCAGTTTATTAACTTCTTGGCTGTCCGAGTGACGCTGCTTCGTTGCCTGAGAGGCCGACGTTCCGCCTGTCATGACGCCTCAGGGCCGCAGAGGCTTACGTTTACAATAAGTTTATCGTTAGAGAATCGAAGATACCCACCCTTTAACGAAGCAAGGTAGAGAAAAGTCAACACACTGTGTCCATAGGTGAAGTAGGACCATCACGTTCTGTAACGTATCATGGTGGACTGTTTCATTCTATGGTTTCGGCAGATATTACGTGGAAATCATGATTTTGAAGGTTTGGAGTAAGAAATAATCTTCCACAATATATAGTAGTTTTTTATACTAATCTATACAGCTTAAAATAAAATACAGTATAAATTTGAGCAATAGGCTACTTTTTACAGATTTTTTTAAAAAACAAATACCATGATTTTTTAAACTAATAGAAAAATGGAAACAAAATCAAAAACATTACTTAGAGTGTAAGTAAAGTAAAGTAAAGTAAAGTGAGCCAAATTACATATTAATACATACATCTCAACACGTTGAAAACGTGTTTATGGTCGACTGCAATTTTGTAAGGTAAGAGGAAATGAATGAGAGACACCAAGCTGTAATGGTATGAGGGAAGGGGGTTTTAACAAACAAGTACAATAAATGCAATTTTTTACTCCTATTTGTTTATTAACGTTTCAAGATTTCTATATTTTCAAAAACAATATTTTTGGACATTTTGAATCTTAATGTCAGATATAAGCCAACTTCAGTATCTAAATGCTGGTTGTTTTGGATAAATTGTGAAGCAAAGCATTGGTCAAATGTCGTAGGCATAAAATAACTATTGGGTTGGGTGTGTGCGGAACGATGCGCCGAAATGCATCAGATGCGCCGAAATGCATCAGATGCGCCGAAATGCATCAGATGCGCCGAAGTGCATCAGATGCGCCGAAGTGCATCAGATGCGCCGAAGTGCATCAGATGCGCCGAAGTGCATTAGATGCGCCGAAATGCATCAGATGCGCCGAAATGCATCAAATGCATCAGACCATCGCATGCCGGGCAGATACAGAATTTTATTCGAATGATGAACGTTTGCTGAAAACATTTCTTCGATATCACTTCGGCATTTCTTTGAATTGGCAACTGTCCGCTTTGCCGCTTTGTTTCACGATCTCAATAAAATACCTATCGCTTACATGTAGAAAATATTAATACATTTCTCACATTGTGGCTCTGTCTGTAACTTAAGCAATCGTATATTTTTACGTTGTGAAAGATTTTCATTAGCACGGTCATAAAACATAATTTTGTGACAAAAAGTCCTTGGAGATATGCAAATAATATCACAATGTCAGTATTACGCATTTTTTAGTACATCTGTATTCGTTTTTTCTGTCTCTGACACTCACAAACTAACTCATTTGTGATGTGTTTATCTGTCTCTTTTTTTTCGTGTCATGTGCACATGACTCCTTTTCTTTTTTTGGGGGGGGGGGATCAGCATTTTTTTGCTGAATCCAATTCTCATCCCCCAGGGTTGCTAGACCTGGGAGGATAGGATATGCAATGATGATGATGATGATATTGGAGCATGAATGGACGATACGAACATATAGACATACATACCTATGCCCGATGCAAACTCGAACCCGCGATCCTTTGGTCCGAGATCGTTACGGCACTACTGTCTTTGCGATCTCGGCTACCCGGATCGACTTTCTTTATTTTTCATGTATTTATTTGAAATGTAAATGTGCGCACTGGAAAACAAATGACGTCACGTTATAAACGCTAATTAAACGAAAAAGCAATCTTAATCCTACATTTTTAAGTCACACTTTTTTTTACTCGCCTTACTGTCTTCTGTATTAAATTTTTACTATCATAAAACCTGTAGATAATTGAAACACAAAAATTCGTGTTTCATAAAACCACTTCGTGAAAACTACTCGTTGCCGTATGATGACACCGCGCTTCCACATGAAGTTGTGTGTTGACTTGTAAGTGTTATATGTAACAGTGTGAACTAGTGCCAAGACTTTGAAAATATGCGCCGAGAAAAACAGTCTCGGAAAAAAATGCTTTATGGCATTCGCGGCAGCAACCTTGCTTATATGCAAAACTGCACTCTTAAATGCCATGTAACCTGTCGAGATATTTTTTGGATTTACATCAGTCGCCCGGATAAAGGAAACTTCTTAGGAAGCACATCTGATATACGAATCAAAAACTCAAAAATCTGCATATTCAAAAGCGTTAAGTTGAAGGGTCTGAGGCATTACAAACACAGAACAAAATTTCTGCAAAAGCGTAGGTATTTTTTGTCTGGTTTCGGGTAAAAGATAAATATTGATAATTTTAAGTAATTGCACAGACAACTTGGCGTTCTTTTCACATTTACGCTATTTTGTACAGAGATGCTTTGTAATAAGTACAATATACCACTATGAAACCATATACAATAATATTCCATAAATTATTAAAGGAGATTAATTGTAATTGATGAAATTTCTTAAATATTGTGTGCAAACCTTTTTGTGCCAATTACTACTATGTACTATTCGCATTTTAAATGTTCTCGAGAAACAATAACATATGCGAATTTTTTTAAACCAGACTAAGAAATAAGTGTATTGACAGTGCAAGGGACGTGATTTTTGACACTAATTAAAGAAGAATCCATGTTTTCAAGCTGGGCGAAGTTTTTAAAGGAATTTCTCTCATATCTAGTCTTTTTACGGTAGTGTGGAATACTCTCTCATTTATCACAGTTCCCTCAGTTTGTTTAATGTAATATCACTAAATACTACGGTGCATTGTATATTTCTAGTACGGTGTCCTTTGACAGTCTAGAAATTCGCTATTTTGTTCGGAGGGGCTTTGGAAGTATAATATACTACTATAAAACCATATATAAGATAATGTTACACAATTTATTAAAATACAGTAATGTATTGTGACAACGTAAGAACAGTAATATAAGCGATTTTACATCACTGCTCGCAATTATCTGTAAGTAATCGTTATTCCGCGTCGAAATGTAAGTTTATTTATGAGCCTTCAAATGTTTCATGTTCAGTGTATTGAACTTGTGGGTATCACTTTAATGTTGAGAACACTGAGCAAGGTGTTGGAGCAGCATTGCAGGGCCAGCAGTAATGAACACCATCGGGCCCCGTATTGGCGGCCGGTTTCTTGAAACCCTACACCTGCCTTCCCTGCTTCCTCCCCTCGCCCCAACTCCCACACGCTCGAGGGGGTCGCGCGGCTGGGATGTTACGAAAGGCTTCTCCCGCCGGCAACTTACGACGCACAGTGGGTCTAACCATAGAAAAATAGGTCTTCCACGATCAAACTGGCACTGAGAGTTCACTACGATGTTTGCTGTGTTTTGAGATTTTTGTAGTTGATTATTGTAGAGGCAGTTGTTGGTTTTGGTATTGCTGGTTCTGCTATTCTTGGTTGTTACCCTCTACATATTATTGTAGAATAAATATTTCCTTAATATACATTCTTGTCTGATAAGTTCGTTTCCTGGAAATCTGAACGGATATTTTTACAGGTCACAATCGTAACACATTGATTATTTTCCTTTCTCCCAAAATATACCCAGCCCCCTTCAAGAGATAGAACCCGCAATCTTGGCATCTGAGGAACATTGTGTTAGGCATTATACCCCTGAAGTCGTATTTCTGTGATTTTAAAACGAAGACGCTTTTTCAGCCAACGTAAAAAAAAACAACTACAAATTAAAAGTGTCTGCATAAAAAAGCTTGAAACTATTATGGCTATTTTTAAAGATGTTTTTAGAAGTTTCTGTTTTATTTTCAATTTAAGTTTTCCTGGAGAAATGTGTCCAAATGTCCTATGCATGATTTGCTATATACGCCTTTTACTCACACAATGAAGTAAGTTTCCACAATATTGATTCATTTTTGGAAATTCGGTTTTGAGTAGTGCAGTAATAAATAGCAATAATTAGTTAATTAATTAATTACTGCAATTTCTGCACCATGCTTCTACTACAATGACACGCCAAAATGTGAAATTATAATTAAATGGCAAAGATAAATCATTGAAAATTGGAACAGAAAATGCAGAAATTCTTAGAATGTGAATTGATGATTAAATCTCTTATAATTAATTATTATTTTATCCCTTAATAAGCGGTGGTTTGTGAAGAATTCAACATTTGTTCCGTTTCGCTATTTCCAACTTTCGTTCCGTTTCGAATCTGCGTGCTGTTTCAAGGATGCGCAAGTCCCGTAGATTGATTTGTTTTGTAAATGTCACTGTTCCCAATCCTCAGTAACATCATAATCTTCCACTTGAAACGTGCTATACCCTTCCAAGTCTCTCACATCGTTTGCACAGGAAACATTTTTTGTGTCGTTGTAAAACCGGCTTCCCTTAGGTGGCGAATCCTGTTCTGTTCCGACGGAAGAATCAGATAACTTTGAAGCTACACATCGTGAAACATTTAATAGATAAGCAAATTGCGGCGTTTCATCTGCTGTTCAATAATCATTACTTTTGCCTGTAGTCTCAGAAAAAACTACTCTACTCTTAACATCCACCTGTGATTCATGAATCCTCACGAAAAAGTAATAAATTAAATCTTTCGTGATTCGAAAATGGTCAGATATTTCAAATAAAGTGAGTTGTTTTTCTTGCCGAAACTTCGTTTGCTTTGTAGCTCAAAATATTAAGATAAATGTACGGACATGAATAAATGGTATTGAGACTACTTTGAATAATCCGGAGTTCATTTCGTTACAAATGGTAAGAAACGAATTAAAAAGTTTATTTTTTGATTAATGTTGAACTTCTTTAATGATTGTATTAAGTTAGTGATGTACTCACTTAATAATTAAAGGATTTTCCATAAAAGCTTGGATAAAAGTGATTTTATTTTACTGAAGCAAAACTAAATTGTTTTTCTGATGACTCTCAGATAACTCGGAAACTAAGTTAACCGAGTCCCGAATAATTGGCATTCTACTATACTGGTGGGCAAACGTGTGTCCTTTTTCCTCAAGTTGATTATATTTATGTATGAATTTAAATTGACTGTATATATTAGCGATTATTTTTCCTCATTCTTTCTTGAAAAAAAAAATTTTTTTCTCTTCTCGCGAAAGGCACTGAAATCCTTAGTTTTGAGGTCAGCAATGAGTTTTCATTTTTTAAATTATGAACATTTTATATTTTTACATTTTACGATTAGAATTGGTCATGTGAGACAAATTGTTCATCGTTCCCGTCGTACTTCAATGTTTTCCGAGAAGGAAATGACTTGAACATCGTAATGATGCTTTTGAATGATGATAATTAATGACTGCGTTTCATTATTAATTCAATGCCAGTCTATCTATGATTCTCTGCCATCTCTTATAATGAAACATTGGAAAAATATAAATTGAAAAGATAGCTACTTCATTGATCTACAGAATGTCTCATGAATTAAGACGTAATTTCCGATTAACATTAAAATATTACTTATGAAGTTATCTCTATGTTGTCTATAATACGTTCAGAAGAACATTTTGAGATCGTCGAACGTAGAAAATTATTTATTATGCCACATCGATTTTGTAAAAACCAGAGATGCATTACGCTCGCTTCTGGCCTCATGCCAAGTGAAACATAATGTACAGTGAAGGGAAAATGATACAGAAAACGAAATTATGAAGTTCTCAAATCGTTACAAGCATTATTTATGAGATGCATTATGTAGTTTGTTACCTTATAACACACATTATAAACGCTAAATTTATATCTTTTTGTAACTGAATATTCCGTCAGTCATTCCCTGTAAAAAAAAAACTGCTAATGAAATAAAAGATATCTTTCAGATTTTTGAGCTACTACTGAATACGTTGATTTCTAATACCTGTTTAGAAGTGGCAAAGAACCCTTTAAAATAAGAAAACATTTAAAAAATGACAAAATCAAGCGGGGGATGCAGTGATCCTGTAATTATAGACACAAAAGCTTCATTGCAAAGCTTCAGGGTCCAAACCAGTATTACTTACAAAGACGAAACGTAGTCCGTCGAATAAAAAAACTGATTATCCATTTCATGTAGCCAACATAGACGCATTACATGTTTAAATAAATATATACTTGTAAAAAATATTATTATCCGCTACCTATGTAGTTGGATAAAAATCTAAAATGTAATGTAATAATATAAATTAATATACAATAACGCATGTTAATTCAAGCACGTGTTCGATTTTAGGATTTAAAGCCTAAATATCTTACAATACATTGCAAATCGTAGTTTAGGTTCAATTCACAAATTCAATAAACAATTCAAAAATAATTCAATTCACAAAAATTAAATTCATGACGAAATTCATGTAAGCCGTGTGTTTCAACCACACTCATTTTTTTTAAAATATTTAGATCTCAAAAGTATTTTTAAAAAAGAGACCGCTTTTCAACTAAGATTTTTCCTTAATCACAATAGCATTTGTATTTTTGTAATAGTCCCGCCAGGTAACGCTGTGAACAGCGAGTCATCCGAGGCCGCAGTGTCTGACCCTGCTCCTCTCTCCGTCTCCCCCCTCCACTTCCCCACTCATTTCCTCTGTCGATCCACGCAGCCGGTTTCTGCACGGTTCAACGGATTAAACTCGATGAGACAGCGCGCTCGAACAAGATATCAGGTTTTCGTGTTCTTATTTTCGTCGAAATCAGTGTGGGTGCCTTTCACCGCCAAGCGGCCCTGCGGCCCAGCCTGTCGCTTGTTTCTCTGCACTTGTTATAAAACCATTATACAACATATAATTGAGCTATTTTCGAGAAAAGTTTGAAAATGTTCTTGAGGCGTTATGTAAAGTATCTCCAAAAATTCGAATACCAGTTTCAAATTCAAGAGGTCAGGACATCAGCGAGATCGTTCAGACGATTTTCCCCGAAATTAGCATTTCCGAATCGATTTGGGCGCTTGTGTTGACCACAGACAGCCAGACGGGCGGATGGACAGGCAAGCATTTTGCCTAAAAACATTTGTTCGGTATCAAAGACCCACAAAACGTGGATTGTGAGTACACGTACTGAAGTAAATTCCTTTCCAAAGAAACGATTCTTCACTTTATCGGTATCAGCGACAGTCTCTTTGACGAAAAATTTCTATTTTTGCTGCAGCATACTTTGTTAATACTGCGTAACTAATGTACTGACGCATGAGAAATAAACAATACTAATACATTAATAAATTTTATATAGTAATACAATTACAATGACAAAATATCGTATGAAGTTTTACAATATCAGAGTTCTAGTTACAGTGATGCCTGGGAACAGGAAAAAACTTATTGTGAAAAATAAAATAAAAGTGAAAATTCTATAGAATGGCTACCGATTGAAGCAATATAATACGCCACGCCATTTACCCGGAAACAATATATTCTCAAATAAACCTGGAGTTCCCAGTTTAGTTCTGCGAAGGTGCCCTTATGTGCCAATGTAATCGTTAATTTAACAATAACTCGAAAGAGAAATGAAAGTGTAACATTTTCAATAAGATCAGAATCCTAGAGAATGTCCACACCACACAGACAATATACTCACAAATTATACTTCCCTTCATACGTCACATTTTTGCCGTTTTTTTTTTACGATAAACAAGTTAAATTAATTTACACTCACTAAAACGGAACTAAATGAATACTGAATTAACCTGAGCCTGAAGAAGCACTTTCTTCAAACTCTCTTATGATATTTTGACTGACTATAACGATGAGGAATCGACCACTAAGCACAAATATTCACATTTTCATAGCAGCCCTTTGAGGTTTAATACACATTCGAAATCAAAAAGAATTGTAAAATAGAATAACCCTTCTTTTATGGTACCCCTCGACACAATACGTTCTTCTAAACACCTGCTTTGCGTAGAACCGAATTCTTCACTAATGGGAACCAGTTCTATTAAATTCTTAATGAACCTTTCTCAAGAATCCAAACGTGTCTGGTTTTAAAAGGTTTCTCTATAATGAAAGACAATGAAAACAGACACCGAAAAGTTAAGAAAATAGATGGAAAGTAAAAGTAAATAGAAGTGGAAAAGGTAATGAATAAAAAATGGTAGCGAATCTATACATCTGAAGTCAGAACATCTTGTCAATCCACAAGTCAAGATGTTATTAAGGTCTTCCCAAACGCTATTAGCAAACTTCAAAAATAGAACATATATATATTTTAAATCATGAAACGCATTTTTCAAAGTTGAAATGCAGCTTGGATTGTCGTCAATTTTATTCGATTTCATTCAAATGGTTTTTCGCTTCTTTGAATCATTATGGGGGACATCTTTGAATCTGTATGGCGGCTACTTAGAGACGCCAAAATGACATGGCGTGATCAGAATCGGCGATGAAAAAGAATTTTCTACCATTAGACCAAAATATTAGCTTTGAACTCCTACTCGAAGAAAGCATAAAAACTGACACTTTGAATTGTATAAGGCGGAAAGTTTGAGACGCCACATCTATTCGGCATAAAACTCATTCACACTTTGCGTCTCTAACGAACAATACAACAAGAATTAGCTGTGTAGTCATTCTCCAAGGGTATAGTCTTTTTCGACATATTCAAAAAATTGTGCAGCGCCACGCCGACACCTGCAGGCCATCATACTTGCGTTTCCCTATTCTTCATAACACTGGCTAACCTCACAAAAAGTTTTAGCTTTGATCTTATACGTGTTTTTTTCTCACTGACTCCCGGCCTAAAACAGAACTTCAAAGCAGAATTCCAACTCAGAAACCGGATTTAGGCTCACCAAAGTGACGCAATTAGGCTCGTAGTAGTGTTTGCACATAAAAATTTGTGAGCAAATAAAGATCAACTTTTGGTATGCATTAATGACCTGTTAAAGTAGACCGAATAGCCAACGTCCAGACACATAATACTAATAAATATGCTTTCTATTTTTTAAATCAGTATCTCAATTTACGAGCTTAGAAAAGTGAATCCTTTTTCACTCGTAACAGAAACTGCTCTGTAGCGTCTCATCGTTAAAAAACACTACCGTCGCCGAAGTGTAAACAGGTATGCGTGGCCGCTACCAAACAATGCTTCTTAGAAGTCGACCTAAGGAGAGAAGCGAAATCAGTAGCGGTCCGATATAGAGGCACAAGGGAAAACTCTAGGAAGCCCCATTTAAATCCAAGTGAAAAAACGCACTATTTCGGTACATGGGCTTCAAAAACTATGCATCGGGAATCTTCCAATGTTTTGTGCTAATACCAGAAATATCTTCAATCTAATGCTTTTTCAACCTCGTAGCCTTCATAATTTATTTTTTTTTAACATTTTTTAAAATTTGTATCGTTTAACACTTGTTTACCTTTTCTTGTACATTATTGCCCCTTGGTAAGAATATGAATGAAAATATTTGAAAGTTCATAGTACAGTTTACAGTAGCCACAATGGGCCTTGTAAAAAATTAAAAAAGTTAATGACAAAATTAATTACAAGAGAGATTGGTCCAAAATATAGGATGAAGTAATTTAAGGAAAGAGTTCAAAGTACTCCTATTCCATTCCATCGTACTCAGAACTCTAACTTAAAAACGTAAACACATATAAGCAAATGACACTACGTATATAAAGTTATCGGTATTTTTAAGAGCAGGAAACTAAGTTGACAGAAAATGATTTCAAAAGTTCAAAAACAATATAAACCGTATATTTAAAAATATTGATTACAATTAGCAGGGGGCATGGTTTCATCAATGTGCAAATATTTAAAAAAAATCATATCTCGTGAGATAAGTGTCCGAAGTGTCTTGACCACGGCTCGAATTCTTATGACTTAAAAATTCTTTGAAGATAAACTATAAAATTACTTGAAAATAAGAAGAAAATGACCTATAAAATTACTTGAAAATGAGGGAAAACGAACTTTTTTTAAATACTCGAAAATATGTTTAAAAATGTTTATTCATTCGTAGAATTATATTTAATGTTCTTTATTTTAGGAGGATAAGTAATTCTTAGCTCCGAACTTCCAACCGTCAGTTTTGAAAGGTCGAGGAAGTTACCAAAAACCCATGTAATTTTGGGAGTTCGAAAAAGAGTCCACTGCAGGAGCGAATTTCGTCATGAACTGATGATATAACAAAAATGTTATTATAATGTGCCGTAAATAATTGAAACATTCACTAACTCAAAACACGAAAAGGAAACAAAATGCGTAAAAATGACAAAAATGACGCAAAGGTCCAAAAAATACCTAAAAATTGAAAAATGGTAAAATTGACGCAATCACTAAACATTTCTATCACGTGTACGTCGTGATACTTAAGCATTTAAAAGTTCGAGAGTGCATCAATGAAAATACGAGATGTCATTAGAATCCGAGCTTTGGTGATGACAAAAATATGAACATACACAGAATAAAGGAAGGTAAATAATTACGCCAAAATGGAAAATTCTATTTTTTTTCTCATCCTTAACGCTTCCCCATTAAACGTTTCTCACTAAAATCTTCCAGCACTGCTGGAAGCGCGTGTATTCTCAGCGCTGCTGTGCCGAGCTTACCTGCACTCAGAGGCCCGCTGGGGTCCGCATCTCGAGGCGTCGATGACCACGGCGCCGCGAGTCGGGGCTGTCTTATACTGCGCCAAGCCAACGAACCTTGGGGCAGGTCGCGGTTCCGCACTCGCCCCTTCCCTCCCCGCCTCATACAATGAACTGCGTTGGCACTCGCGGAAGCGCCGTTGCCCCCCCCC
>BOPP01000101.1:2602771-2635969 GCA_017312745.1 Gryllus bimaculatus
TCATTGCCAACAATAGTATTTATTACAAGAGCAGCTTTCGATGGCTTAGCCATCATTATCAGTTGTCTGGTGAATCGAAACCACAAAAACGACTACCTTAGATGAGAAATGTCCTGGTGGAATAAAACGGTGGATGAAAGATTGCAAACACGAGGGTGGAACTGATGTGACATGACCTGAATTTGAGTTGCATTGTCATTAGTCAAAGCTTTATAGGTGGGTAGTCGTTTTTGTGGCTTCCATTCAGCAGACAACTGATGATGGCTAAGCCATCGAAGGCTGCTCTTGTAATAAATACTATTGTTGGCAATGACAACGTTTATAATTATTTAAGCAGAGACAACGTTGATGCACTTTACAGCATAATCTCCCACCGGCTTAAATGTCTCAGGGCATCCATTATGTCATTGCGAGGCTTCTAATCGGGAGGTCCTAGGTTCGAGTCCCGACTACGGCAGGATTTAGGACACAAGCTTCATAGCTAGGTCGAATTCAGCCGCTGTCGATAGGAGAATTCTAGTGACTGGCTGTTCAGATTGCTAGATTTCCGTGGTTCCTCTGATCACCGCTAGGCGAACGCCTGAGAGGTGCCTTAACAAACGGGCCACAGACTGTGCGAGATTTTTCCTTCCCCTTCCTTCCACTGTCCTCACCCCTTACGTATACACATTTAACTGTATGTCATCGTGCAGCATAAACCCCAG
The DNA here is from genome assembly GCA_017312745.1 of Gryllus bimaculatus. Taxonomy (NCBI): domain Eukaryota; kingdom Metazoa; phylum Arthropoda; class Insecta; order Orthoptera; family Gryllidae; genus Gryllus; species Gryllus bimaculatus. The sequence continues at coordinate 2,603,476 of BOPP01000101.1, forward strand.
TAAAGAAAGTTAGCTCCGAAAAACAGGTGGGAAACAAAAGAACGGGATGCGCAAGCATTTAAGAAAGTGCCCAAGATTAAGAAACCTGCACCGAATACACTTCTCCCCATAGCAGGTCACACAGTTTTTTAAATTGTTTATGACGTAACAGACACACGGTGTGTATAAGGTAAGGAATGAGGATAGAATAAGGAAGGGAAAGGAAAGATCGCGCGCGGTCCATGGCCCGTTCGTTTGGATACTGCTCCGGCATTCACCCGGTGTTGATCGAATAAATCACGGAATACTCTGATGAGAGCAGACGGCCACTAGAATTCTCCTCCAGACAGTAACAAAACACGACCTAGCAATCTGGCATTTGTCGAAAATCCTACCGCCGTCGAGACTCGAACTTAGGACCTCCCGGTCAGAGGTCAGTGACATCACTAAATGCCCTGAGCCACCTCTCCCCGTTTCGTCACGGTTAATGGGAATAACACCATCAGAAAAAGGGATCAGAATTTAGATTGCCATGCGTACAATCAAATGATGTTTCGTAGGTAAATTCCAAAGTTAGAATGTTCAAATTATTGAAATAATTGAAACATTTCCATATATTACTAAATAGGAACGTAAGTATCATGCCTAATTCAACTTTTAATAATTTATATAAATGAACTGTTTTATATCTCCGTATTCAATAGTTTTGTAAGTGTTCTATATTATTTGTTACATTGAAGATCCACAAATGTTTTGCCTCACAGTGATTGCAACCCAAGAAGGAGGCTCCAAATGTTCAGAAAGACGAACTTCTTGTCGGATACCATCGTTTCGAAATGTATATTTATACCTGTGTGTGAACGTTATTTCTGCGCCTCTTTTAAAATAAATCCATCACTGTATGATAAAATTTATTTTAAAAGTTTAGTTCGCAGCTATAGTTCATTCCTAGTGCTAGTATCTTATATATTTGATTTTTATGATCCTTGGCACTGATTGTAAGGAATCTTGCACATGAATACGTTTTATTCATCGTAGACCGTTACGACAAACCGGTTCTCGTTTTGGGACATACGCGATTCGTTCCTCTAAATATATTTATGAAGTTGTAAACTCCATATCTGTCGTTTTTATGTCAAAAATGCCATCTTTCTTTGGTAAACGTATGGTTCCTAAATTCTCCTAGCTACAAAATTTCTCATAGAAATCGATATCTTTTCTACATGCATGATTAAGGTAGTGTAGAAACGACGAAAAATGTATGCCGACGGTCGATTTATCGTGACTGTTCATAAGAATTAGTACGCTAATATTATATTGTGTAATAAAATTATGCTTCTGATGCAATGTGCTGGTGATGTGTCAATATCCATTTAAATGTATTACTAGTTATGAATTTCAAGTTTATTATTAGTTACGATCTGACAACATTTTGGCATGTACGTCCGTATAAGACGAAATCAACTATACATTTGTGATATTAACTCAATGACTTTTACTGCGTCTCACATTTTGGTCGTTTTTTTTCTCGCAATTTTCGAGCGATTTTGAGAGTGACTGGTAAGATGATTATTTGTTTCTGGAATCCAAATTTTATCAGACTACGGTTTTTAGCCAATATTTAGGTAATGTATGATACACGATAACCACTAGTACATTTTTAATTGTTTAAGTTTAAGTTAAATTTAACTGTAATAAGTGAAATAAAGAACAAATTGTTATTTTTAATACTCTGGCGGTATCAAAATGAAGAACTATAATAATGCTTATTAATAATTAAATAGGAATCAAGTGGGTTTTGGCATCCGTGTTGTTTGCAGTGCTTCCAAAGCATTTATTACCCATGAGCGTGTTGTATCATCCTTTTAGAAGGGGGGGGGCGTCAGCATAAAGAAGTAAGGTTCAGTCTCGGGGCGTGTCCGCTTTCTTACGTCGGCTCCACACATTCGGTGTTCGCCAAATAGGGAGCACCAGCTCTCCCAATCCCGAACAGCTGACATGTTCGGCAAATATTCGCTTCTTTCGATGTGTCCTAAATACCGGTGAATAGGGCGAGCACCGAATGTTGGTCTCTCGGTAAATAGCCAGCAACTCATCCACACCACTTGTGATGCGGCGAGCGGTTGCTCGCTTTTCGCCGAATAACGAATGTGTGGAGCCACCTTATAAGGCAGTGGTGCTTAGGCGGGAAAACCACTTGCCGTGCCCTGTCTCGGCGCATACCTGCGGACCACTGGTGTGGTCCGCTGGTGGTTAAGTTAGCCCCCAAGCGATGAGGTGAGGCACTCTGGCGCGATAAACTCTAGTCGGGTGAAAGCATGAAGGAGAGGCATGCGTGAGTTATTTTGTATCCTACTTGAGCTAATGAGCTTCAGGCACCTTTTTTTGTCACTATATTAACAAGAATTTGAAATGCTTGATACCAAAATTATGGCAGCTGCAACAAGAAACCAAAATTATCATATTGTCAATGAAAAATATATAAGAAGCATTTTTTAAAAAAATATTACATCTTCCATTTGAATTACACGTTCATCGTGCTATTTTTTTTTTAAAGATTGTCACTTTATGTTTTGGAAATGTTTCTTAACACTTCTCGCTCTTCATGCAACATGGCGGCTAGCGTCTGGTCTGACATTTCAAAGGAAGTGCCCTTGTTGTGGTAACTGAAGGCAAACTGGTGAAGCGCAGAACGAGCAAAAATCAGCGCACCGCAGCAGCCCACCCATCGTTTTCCAACGTGGGCGAAAGGCGAATGGGCCACGGGCCAGTGGGGCGGGCCTCCGCAGGCAGTCTGGTCTCGATTCGTTCCTTTGAGCAACGTAGGTTTAAGGCATTCTCCATACCTGGATGGTATCCACGGACATGACCGATCAGAGCGAAAGCGTCTAGAATTCTCATCCTGCTCGTGTAATCTCGGCGTCTCCGCCGAAGTCGAAAACACTGCCACTGTCGAAACACGAACCTAGCAGCATCCGGTCTACGAATTTTCAGACTCATAAACACAAATACATTCGCGTAATATTAGCGTGATTATACGAAACCACTCGAACTTAGACTTGCGGAGAGTCACATTTATTTTCCATTAGTCCAACCTTACAGGAGACTAGAGTAGTGGCGGTTTTTTTGTTTTTGTTTTTTTTTTCAGTTGGCAAAGATGACAAGGCTCCCTTTAATCTACACAACGTTCACAGCGAAATTTCTTACTGTTCTTCACTCAGTGTTTCTAGCTAATTCATTTTTAATTCAAGAAATAAATTCTTAATGATTGCGAGAGACGCTGCCGCGAGCACCACAAAGAAGGTACGCGGGGAGGGGGCACTCTTCTCGGCTGACGACCGCTCACGCACGGCGCCATCGACTCGCAGCTGACGTCACAATCTCCGTCGCGCCAGCAACGTAGGGAGGATGGCTTTCTCTACGATTCCTCCGGGGCCTTTCAACTCCCATACGTGGCGGAAACCATTATAGTGGCGCGCTCTCCTACGGCACCTTCTTACAGGAACTAAACGCGAACTGCTGGCAACGATGTATTGAAACGTGCGTGGCTGCTGCTGAGTTCGCGGATCGCAAGCAGACCCATAATGTTACAAAAGATAACGTCTATGTTCGCGCTTTCTTCAGAGCTTTCTTATATGAATGTATTATGAATAATTGAACATTTAAAAGACACTTTTCGTATTTCTCACACATTAGCCAATTTCGTATTGGCGAGCCTAACCTGCAACTGCACCCGGTGACACTAGCGCCTCCTCTAGTAGCACCTTCCAGCTTTGTCCCCTGTTTTGTCGGAGAGTTCAAAGGCCCTGATTTTGAATTGAATTGAATTGAATTGAATTGAATTGAATATGCCTTATTTTACGTGGCGAGACTCGGGCCATCAGGCCCGCTCTTCCGTCTGACCACGCAAATTTCGCTACGCTCCTTTCATATAGCAGAGAAAGAAGGTATTTCTTGGGCGAGAAACAGGCGATTTGAATTTAGCTCAGAGGCGTCATTTAGGCTTGAGGATCTTTTACATGCAAGTAAATCTACGAACATGGGACAGCCGGCTTTACTTCCCCTCCGAAGGAAGGCGTACGAAGGATTTTTTCGCCCTTAAAAATCCACGGCTTCGATCGGGTTTGAACCCGCCAACTTGGGTACAACAGTCCAGTACGCTAACCGTTACACCACCGCCGCCGATTTTCTCCTTGTATATTACGTGACACCGGAGCTTCAACCGGTATTAGAAAGTGTATACTTCGATTCCAACATAAAGAGTCCGTTGACGCTTAATCAGCTGATACTGTGACATTCAAAAGGGAACTTAATCGTCACTGCAGTTGTGATTTCCTTGGTCCTCTTTCAGACGAATGCGAAGGCAGTACGCTACGCAAAGAGTCAGGGCACGCAATCATCACTTCCCATATTCCCGTTCCTTTCGCATCATCTCTCCCAACTGGGGTCCCACTGGGGCGCGCCCTCACAACCCGAGCGAAGACGCCCCTCACATTCACTTCGCGACCAGCAAACGCCTTTGCCGTTGAACTATATTGAAACTACAAGTTGAGAAGACCGTAAACAACACCGAATTATGTAAAATTCAAAACACCAGGTTAGAAGTTAGACAATTTTTGCAATTTCTCTAACGTTTCAATACAGTTTGCAAGAGGGAGTCATGGGCCGTCCTTTAAGTCTAATTGGGCTTGAAAACTTTAGAGCACGATTTCCTAATGAGGTCGATGAAGTTTGAAAGGGGTAATGGATAAAGGAGTAGATTGGCGGTCAATAATCGAATAAAAATTGACGACTGATCGGTATAAGCAAGATCAAGATGCCATTGATAAGAGAAACGTGTTAATTTGATAATTTTCTGATATAAAGCAACAAAACGTACAATAATAAATTACAAATTTGCTTGCCTTCTGTCGGTAGACTGATGTTAGGAATAGCAAGACTGTTGCAACTGATGCTCGTCTCCAGAGCCCCAATGTGAGGGTCTTGTATTAAGGATACCCACAAATAAGGTTCGACAAATAATTGAGAAAACTGCATTCCTTGTTTATTTTCTCCATTGCAAATCCATATTCTTATAGCACTTGAGAGTTAAAATTCTTAATTTGCCGGTTTGCACCCGCAGTTAGCGTCCCCATGTGAACTTCCTTCAGTGTCTCCGGGAACCTTGTCTCCCCTTTGCTTAGGATGTTTAGATAATTCAAGAAATTCTTACTATAATTCACAACGTTACTCTATCGCGCAAATTTTTTTCTCCACAGAGCAAAAATGCTATGTCAAGTTATTTAAATATGTTCTATATTTTGTAACCATAATAAACAATTTAGAGTAAACTCAACTACTCAGACGCTTATTAAAAGTCAAGATATTTATAAAAACATTGGAAAAAATTGTTATCTTTACGTCATTCACATCCAATATGTCTCGGAGTTAAGATGACGTATGCTGTATATTATAAAGAAAAATGTAAAGGGGACAAAGAACCGAGCAGTTCTTGTAAGGGGAGGGTCGTTACGAGGAAAACGTTGCGAATCCTTGCTTTGGAGCGTTCGGAGTAGCATGTTTGTTACCAACAGTGCGGTGAGGAAGTTTGCCTCTGCAGAGCCGGTCGCGAACCTTCGCAGAGGTCGTTCCACCGAAGGTCACGAATCTCGGCCGACGCGACAGTCTCTAGTCGGCGGATTGCGAAAAGGAATAGCACAGGCATGAAAACAACGCTGAACATGAATAGCCTACGACACTCATTTACATCACACACGTAAACATTTTGCAGAAAATTAGAAACATTGTAAAAAAAAATGGCCCCCGCGGATATGTGAGGACACTGACCGCACTGGCCGCTGAACATGCTCCTACGTAGGCATCTAATTAGGCATTAGCATGTACACTCTCCTACGTAGGCAGCATGTACGTGCTCATCAACCTTGAACGCGATGACCTGTGGCGTCGCATACACAGCTTCCTTCAGGCTCGGGGTAATGTGGTACGCGCCAACACTTGGGTGGGGGTAACACGCTTCCCGTTCGGGAGTTGGCTGTGAGGCGCGTGCGGCGTCGCCATTCGGAAATCTGCCTGCGAACCCCGACCTACGGTACTGGCGTTGTTCTGGCATTTTGCAGCATATTCTCCACGAGTGTATGAGAAGCTTGTTTACGAAAGATACGAAATCCATAATATTCGAAAACTCAATTATACGAGACAACTCTTGTTTCGTGAGTCTCTGAATCTAATTGCAATATTTTTCCACAATAACTTGAAACGTCCATTCATAGAGATCGCTAAAGTTTTTGTTTCACGGCAAATATACCAACCATGCTTCAATTATCTCCGCTTAAAATATCAAATCCTCCCCCAATTATATATCAGAAGTTCAGTTACATCATGAATACATTGATGATGAATGTCAGTAATATTTAATGGTAATATAATTTTTTTAAAATTTTAAATAACTGACATGTAATTCAATGAAGGGATTAATCATAAATATTACTAAAAGATCAATCTTCATAGATATTGGTCATTTATTACATCTTTACCAACTTTTCAATAACGTCAGAATAAAATACGGAATGACTTAAACTTGCCAGGAAAAACTGCCGTAACTCAACGAAAACTCAAAATAAAGTACTGATTTAAGATGATAACTATTTTAGTTACAGTAAGATTTTTTGCCTACTGAAAAAATGGTCTAGTTCAATTTGGTTTGTTTGGAAAAGTTGCTCAAATGCTGCAGTACACCAATAAGGCGCGTTTATTTTCGCTGTAATAACACTGCACTGCGATGTATCTCGACTGTTTCGCAAATGTTCAATGGGTTTCGTGGTGAAATGGTCGGTGACCCGCAGCAATAAGTGTGCGCAGCAAAGCTCGTGCTCCGACGCGCCGCGGCGGCAAAAGCGTGAACCACACTAGCTCCAGGTGGTGTCAGATTCTGGTACAGTTTTGAGTGAGGATCGTGTACTCTATTACGTAGAAGAAAATAGTTTTCACGTCATGATTACGCATATGTATAGAGGACGGATTTTGATGACCTCAATGATCAATAATATGCCGTTAAAACGTTTTTAAAATGCCCTGAAACAAAGAAAAACTACGTAAAACATTTATTCAAAACCAGTTCAGATGATTAACTCTAGGATATGTTATTGATGTAATCAAAATTTCTTCCTTTCGTTCAAATGAACTCAGGTTGCAAACTTTCGGTTTGGACTGTTCTTCTCCAGGAAATGTCTGTCTAGTTATCGCAAAATCAGCCGAACCGACAATAGCGCTCTTATGTCAACAGGAACCTTAGGCTGACATTACAGTTTAAGACCAAAGAAATCGAGTAGGCTACTTAGGAATTCTGTATAGAACATTTTGTTGTATCTCGTAAATATTCTTTGAAACGAGTACCATTAAAATGATATTAAAATCGATGATACAGCAAAAAAGGTAAAAAAAGGCTTATAAGTGGAAATAGACTAAAAATGCAATCAAATGCCACATAAAAATGTCATTTCCTTATCAAAACATTATATCAATGTCTATACTAAACGGCATTGTTCAAAGTGAGAAAAATAATGACATTTCATTAAAATGTGCCCCCTTCCCCCCAACTCGTGTATAATCTTGTCCCGATTGCATGTTCGGAATAATTATTCTCCACCTTCTCGGGGTGGGGAGCCCATTCCTTCTTTATTAGGTACGATAAAAGAGTAGTGCCGAAAGGTAGTATTTCGGTGGCCTTCGCGGAGTGTAAAGTCGTGAGCCGCCTTTCGTCTGAAACGTCGCGCATTTCGATTGCTGTTGGGACGGGGGGGGGCGATAGAAATCACCGATTAGACTCCGCGGTCTGCTATTGCTTTCTACTTTGCCAACGATCGGCCTCCTAGGAACGAACAGTCCGGTTGCGTACAGACCGGTGTTACTGGAAAAGGAAAGGAGGAAACTATAAATGAAACTCAAACTGTGTTCAGATGCAAATAAATATTCACACTTCGCAGACCAAGAACGCCCCCTACCTTAAAAATCAATTGCAGCCCGATTCAATGGAATATAGGCCCAATTAAATATCTTGGTGTACACTTCGATAAAAGATTAACATGGAAACCGCATATCCTTGCATTAGTAAACAAAGCTATGGGGAAAATGTCAAAACTATATCCAATAATAAATAGAAAATCCTCATTAAAAATCGAATGCCAGCTCATGATATTTAAATCAATCATTTTACCCACCCTAACATACGCTTGCCCTGTCTGGGGAAATGCAGCACCCTCATCAATAGAGAAACTTCAGACGGTACAAAACAAATGCCTTAGGAAAATCATACAAGCACCCTGGTTTATACCCAATTCCCAGATACATGGGGAGCTACGTATGGATCTAATCAAAGATCACATCTCTACAATTTCGAAATGCTTTTATACTTCACTCAACATTTCTCACTTAACAAATACCTTTAACCTAGGACGAAATGCTGTGCACCCCTGCCGTATCAAATCCAAATTCCCAAAAGATAAATTTCGCCCCCCGTAAGCACATGATATAACCAATTCAAACATCCAACCTAACATTAAAGCATGTAAATTTTAAATAAACAATAAATCATCCCAATCCCAATCCAACACCTTAAGAAAAAAACGGAGCAGTGATGTCAAGCTCAAAATGCCAAGGATGCCTATTCCTAACAATGAAAAATCTATTGTATCCAAGCCCTTGAAAGGCCACATGGCCGAACAAGAAGAAAATAAATGAAAAAAAAAAAGATGCAAATAAGATGTTTATTTCTTACTGATACGTTATTCTTCGTTATTGCCTTCGATACAGAGCTCTATATGCACTACTTAACTTACCTGGATAGAGAGGAACGTGGTTTCGAGGGAAACATGAAAACATTTGAAAAATGCTACAAGTTCTCTAATGGACGGGTACATTAAAAGACAAACTGAGTGCCGGTCCGGACAGCTGAGATCGCTTAGGCAGTAGTGCCGTAGTGATATCGGAACAAAGGATCGCGGGTTCGAGTCCCGCCTCGGGCATGGTTGTATTGTGTTCGCCCTTTCACCCCCTATCATTATCATATCGTATCATCCTCATCGTTACCATTCCGTTAGTTGCAATAGTGGTCGCTAGTGACCTAGAATGTGGTGCGACCTTAAATAACACATACAAACTGAGGCAAGTAAACATCCATTAATTAATTAATTAATTAATTAATTAGTAGGTTCTAATGGCTTAGCTGCGACCAATAGAACCAGTTAACGTCCTTGGCACATAAATAAATATTTTGCACCAAGCGTCGGAGACCCAGAATTAAATATGTACGTTAAATCACTTTCTATAAATTATAAATATTTAATAGAACCTGCGCTTTACAACCGACATTTCAAAATTTTCCAACACTATGAACAAAATTAGAAGATTGTTGACAGTTCATGTTCATATGGTAAGGTCAGTACTGTAATGTAATCAACAACCAATCAGAAACAAAGGATTCTGAAACTGAAACACCTGAAATCAACTGAAAATCACCTGAAAATGGGAAATGAGTCGTCTGGATCAAATAAAATCATCTGAGCATCATTACAAGTGTCTAGAGCAGATCAAGAGCGAGTCTAATTGTAATAAAATGTGCTACGTGAGCGGGCATTGAGTAGCGTGTGCTGTTTTGATAGTAATACTCGGATTTCGTATGGTAGTAAGTCTATCACAATGTGGTAGATATACTCCGCACTGAACTCACAACTCCCGTACGATTTTATTCGAACCTTACTTTTTACTTCGTCATTACATTCGAGAGAAGACCTCGTGAACATCATTAAACGCAGCAGATGTTATTTTCTTCTTGTTCTCGTTCCTGTTCTCCCAAGATCTGAAGGTTAAAGGTAATGTGGTACAGCCCGGATGCCTCGGTGAACGCTACCTTTCACTTCCTCACGAGGAAAACCAACTACAGGATGCGAACGGGTGATCTCATCGCTAGGGCAAAGGAAAAAGTGGGATGCAATCACACTGTACCTTTTTTGGGAGGGGCAATCGGCTTCGAAAATATTTGTTTATTTGTTCGGACATTTGGAACACTTTTGCCCACCCCGATGAGGGCTAAATGGTTGAGAATGTTCTAGTTCGTACGTCCCAGTTTTGCTGGTTAATTGTGACACCTTTTTGACGCCAGAAATAGCCTTACCAACGATCAATAATATTTATACATTACTTGAGGTTATTATTTATCCACTACTCCAGATAAGTGAATATAATGGAAGACGATTAAGGCGGGAATTGTCGGAGGGTTTTATTTTGTCTGGCATTAAGCCAGGGATCTTCAAGGCCAATTATCACAGTTCAGTTTTCGTAGACATTCTCATACAGAAACTTGAAGATCCCAAACGAGAAGAATAAAAGCCAAACGTGTTTGCACGGTCTGTGTGTTCTGTACGAGTTGCCATTATACGCCGCCAGGGGCTCTGCCGGCACACAATTCCTCCTCTGTCGTCCGAGTATATTCATTCTCGACATTTGTACTTGCTTGAGCTACTTTATTAACATCCTTTTAAGTATTAATAAAAAGTAGGGATAAAATGCAGAAAGGCAGCCATCGTTGTCGCTACAATCATGGCTGTGTATCCTCACATATGCAAGATGCAGTGAAAAAAAACCTTATGAATCGCTCTAACTTAACTACAAATTTGGAAAGGACGAACGGATTTCCACAGTAAAGAAATACGCTAGTGAACGAATATGCTGCTAGAAGCAATAGTCAAACTAGAGTGTCTATACAAAAGAATCGAACACGCAGACTGGACTGCACGTTTACTGAACCGTGTAAAACAGCCTTTACATACGACATGCCCATTGCGGTTTTCCGCCTTTCGAAAATCCGTCCCCTACAGTCAGGAATGAAGCCAAGGGGGGGGGGGGTTAATAGCTCAACAAGCCAGCAATTTAGTGCACTGGCTTAGCAGTTGCCAGCTTTGAAGGCGAGAGGAAGGCGGGATTAATAGGTCAACAAGTCAGCAAAGCAGTGCGCTGGCTTAGCAGTCGCCAGCTTTGAAAGCGAGAGGGATGGGCGATAAATAGGTCAACAAGCCAGCTATGCAGTGCGCTGGATTACCAGTCGCCAGCTTTGAAGGCGAGAGGGAGGCGGGATTAATAGGTCAACAAGTCAGCAAAGCAGTGCGCTGGCTTAGCAGTCGCCAGCTTTGAAGATGAGTGGGAGGGGGATTAATTGGTCAATAAGCCAGCAAAGCAGTGCGCTGGCTTAACAGACGCCAGCTTTGATTTCAAGGGGGAGGCGGGATTAATAGGCCAATAAGCCAGCAAAGCAGTGCGCTGGCTTAGCAGTCGCCAGCTTTGAAAGCGAAAGGGAGGGGGGATTAATAGGTCAATAAGCTCTGGTGTAGAACATCTTGACCACGAAATGCAAACAGGATGTGGCGGCGGCGGCTGTGATCGTGACGGTGACGGTGGAGATGGCACCGGCGGAAAAACGTTTCCTATAACCGGTGGCAGTCGTCAGCGGAGGCGCGCTGCGGGCGATTTGCCTATTGGCCGAGTCGCACCGCCCAGACGCCCTTGTGCCCGCCCCCGTCTGGATCGCTGCCCTCGCCCCGTCCTTGCCGCCCTCCGACCGCCTGTCGTATCGCGGCGCCAGTTGAGAGAGGTCAGGACGCGCGAAATTTCGCGCGAAACTTCCGCCAAAATGGCGAACGCGGAAAAAAGGTTGATGGCTTGCACAAGGTGTTTGTGCGGTGGACACAGTTCCGGGGACAAACGCTTGTATTGAAAATATGGCAAGGAGGAAGAAATAAAAATATCCGAAGGGATTAAAAAATAAAGATAATTCTCGCACAGGAGACATATTCTGTCGAAAGGAAGTATAAACAATTCAAGCACTGTCAGGAAGACCTTATAGTCAGTTATACGTTAACTTCCTCTTTATGCAAACACCATTATCAAGAAAACTAATGTGTTAGAAGGTTTTGGTAATTCTTTAAAACAATAATTCAACAACTAGACTCCGACCATTTTTTTAAACTTCGGTTTCTGGATGCAACTGTGACCAAACTGATATCAATATCGAATGAGTGACGGCAATCATGTTGATTCATATTGATCAAGTGTTCTATTTACTCTGTGGTGGATCGTGTTTTATTTGTATTGCAGTAAGTGTCCTGCCAAATTCTACTTTGCCAAACGCGTTCTGCAAATTACAACTTCCCTATCAATAATCAAAAGGGACACGAAAAAAAGAACAGTTGCAGTATACCTGATCCATGATACTGTAGCAAGGGGATTTGTACAGTATCTTGGATCTATACTGCAACTGTTCTTTTTTTCGTGAAAGTACCATTTTACATGCGTATGTGGTTAAATAGTTGTTTACGTAATTAGTAAATACAGTGTATTAGGCCTGAGCACGAAATGTTCCAAAATTCTGAATATTTGGCACAAACAACTGTCCACACGGTGTGAAACGTACTACGAGGAGAAATGCAAGTTTTCTTGAACTCTGGAATCTCTAGCGTAACTCTTTTCTACCCTATACTATATTAAGTTAATTTATGTATTCAAATTGCAATGTGCATTTTGGCAAGAATTAATAAGCAAATATTCGGTCTCGTGTAACACAAACTGTTGAAATGAGTCCCCCCGAAGTTACTTTCGTGCAATTTAAGTACATTTTTAACATTCATACACGGAAACCACTTCTTCACTGATTATTAATTGGAAAATAGCATATTGGAAATGGGTACCGAAAAATAAAGGAGGGGAAGAGCAGGATAAATACAAAACTGAAATGGCGTGAATCAACACGATTGTCATTTCGTAAATCGAACTTCTGGAGCGAAAACAGCATGTTCTTTCTCGCCTGTATATTCACGGAAAATTACGAGAAAATTATTCAAATTTTTGGAACATTATACGTGACCTTATTTCAAAATCTATCTTTACGAAATAATTTTCTTAAGGAAAAATATTTATCTTGAATATCTTAATTAAAGGAAGACTCCGAAAAAAATTTTAACTTTTGCAATTTTCAAAAAATCACGGTTTTTAACGAACATGAGACTTGCACCATTCTCTTAAATATCTTTCACTCTGTCCAAGAATCAAATTTAATGAACAATAATAGCGCTATTTTCTTGAAAATTTGGAAAATGCCCCAGGAGCTTCATGTAAAATAAAATATTATAAATTGAAATAATCGTTCATAATATCATAAAATTAAAATGTCGATTTCAATTTCGAGCCGCAACATTCATTCGATTTCGAGCCACAACATCAGCCAGATCGATTGGGGATTATCAATTTTGGAGAAAATCGGCTGACCGGTTTAGCCACTAGCATTGTAAACAAAGAAACAGACAGACATACAGACAGGCGGATAGACAAACGATTTTCCATCATTCGGTTTTTAGGTATCAAAGACCCCGAAATCCTGACTACACCACGTGTTAGAACGTGTTAGTTTTCACTCCGTACCGAGAAAGTAAAATGATACCAAGACAACAATCTTTCCGTGATTTCGTACTAATATCTATTCGTGATAGAGAATGGCGTAGCAATTCTCGTGCTAGTAGGTTTCCTATTTTCGTCTTGGCACTGTGAATTATTCTCAGAGCCTGAATTGCCGCTGACACTGTAGAACTCTGAAGGAATGATCATAGGGTTCGAATCCTGACGCTGGCTGGACTTTCGACACTAGCTGCATAGCTAGATCGAGTTCGTAGGTGAATGTTGGCTGCCAGCAGCTCTCATCGGTAGTTTTCTGTGGGCTATTCAATTCCAGGCGAATGTCGGAGCGGTATTCTAACAAATGATCCACGGACTGCGTGCGATTTTGTATTCCTCTTCCTTGTCATATCCACTCCATTTACTACAGTTTTTTGTAATGCTGTTTCTGTGATTATCTTCCAATATCCCACGGCGCTGGTGTAACTGGTGTACTGTTCTGTACCCAGTACCCACTGATGTACTGTACTGATGGTGTACTGTACCCAAGTTGGCGGGTTCAAACCCGACCGAAGCCGTGGATTTTTAAGAGCGAAAAATCCTTCGTACGCCTTCCTTCGGAGGGAAAGTAAAGCTGGCTGTCCCAAGTTAGTTGATTTACTTGCTTGTAAAAGATCCTCAAGCCTAAATGACGCCTCTGAGCTAAATTCAAATCACCTGTTTCTCGCCCATGAAATACCTCCTTTCTCTGCTAGTTGGTGAAATGAGCGTAACGAAATTTGCGTGATCAGACGGAAGAGCAGGTATCATGGCCCGAGTCTCGCCACGTAAAATAAGGCATTAATTGAATTCATTTCAGCATCTGTGCATTTTGTGTTCCCTTTGCATGCCTTGTACATTACATATAAAGCTGGCCGTTCCATTCTGACAGCTAAGGATTCCCACACTTTTCCATTACCAAAGGTCCCGGATTTCTCGGCCTACTTATACTTTCTTGCCTTTCTGCGTTTATGTAGTAAAGGGAAAATATTGTAATTGTGTGGCGGATATCAGAGGATTTTCAACATAACTCTTATTATCGGGCCCTGGTAACGAAAAAGTGAATAAATCATGTTCCTATTTGGAGTAAATTTCTGACATGGTGTAGTCATTCTCATAATGCACGTTATGTGGGCCCTTGATACAGAAAACTATTGTCTGCAAAACTTCTATCTGTTTGGGTGATCTGGGCTGTCCGGGTGACGTCGCGTCGAAGGCTGAGTTGCCGACGTTTCGACCATCCTGTCGTGGTCTTCCTCAGGGCTGGTATGATACCTCCCTGAGGAAGATCACGACAGGATGGTCGAAACGTCGGCAACTCAGCCTTCGACGCGGCGTCACCCGGACAGCCCAGATCACCCACATGACTCTGGTCGCGGAAGCCTACGACTTCACCTTCTGTCTGTTTGTCTGTAGTCAACGCTGGTGCCTCAACAGTTCGAATGATTTTCTCCGAAGTTGATGTACTCCGATCTTAACGAAAACGAGGCCCTGCCAGATTGAAACGAATATTTTGATTTTTCGGGTACTGAACATAAACTTACGTCTTCTAATATTTCCTTCATCGATTCGAAATGTTTGGGCAGGGGGAATTTTTTTAGTTACGGAGAGTTAGGTCCTTCGCTTAGAAAACATGCATAATGTCTGTTTAAAGAAGACCCCATTTTACTGTCATGTATAGTTTGCAAATCATCTGCTTCGCAGGCCGTCGAAATACTTTCTTTCCTTTCTTCCCCCTGTAGTACTTGAAATATGTTACCAACATTTCAGTGGATCGTTTCAAATTGATTTCAGATAATTATCAGATATGTCTTGAGCCATCTTTATCAGTGTATTTCACTATATATATTCTTACTATATATTCTTAATTTTGTTTCGTGTAAGATCTCATAATGCACGTTATGTGGGCCCTGTGTCGAGTGTCGATTTTAAAGAAAAAAAAAAGGAGTAATTTATGAGAAAATTACGAAAATGTTCCAGAGACTTGATGTGATGAGCTCCCAAAATTCGCAGGGCCTCTGGTTGGATCAGATCGATCGAAGAATATCGATTTTGGAAAAAATCCTACAAATGGCTTAGACGCTAGTGTTGTTCACAGACGGACGAACGTTTTGAAAAACAAATCTATAGATTAGGAGGCCCCCAAATGAGCATTTCCGTTCAAATATCAAAATCCATTTCTCGTGGCATTTCATAACTTTCTCTTATACTACGTATATTTCTCCGTAGAGACATATGTATACGAGTAAGTACACAACTCGTACAAGTGTCTACGGCAATGTCTATCTCTATGTCGATTTAACAATCCCCTGTCAATTTTTAATTTGTACCTCAAAGACTCACTTTGATGTTGTGTCTTAACAATTTTAGAACGAGTTGCTATATACTCTAGAGATCATTCACAATGTGAGACGACATTCATATTGATTCATGTCACCTGATCTGTTTGAATTGGCATATCTACTTTGCAGTATACATCCAGCAAGTGTAAGTTTCTCATCAATTAACTATAAACGGAAATATGATTTCTACGCTGATATGTAAATGTTACAAAAAAGAGCAAAGGATAGTCGCTTCAGCATCATCTAAATGTAATTTCGTAATTACGAGTGGTATCTTTAAAATACCTGTCAACTGAGGCGGCGGCAAATTCACGGAGTTGATTGAAGATAAAACAAAACCGGATTTTCTTTTCTTTTTTTTCTTCTTTTAATCTTTCCGTTGGTGACCTTCATGGTTCATTTATTTTTAGTGCTCTTGTAGAATGCCGCCTACTACCACACGTTTGGCACGGTAGGCGAAACGCACTCATTCAGCAGCAGAATTTTATATTCACTCTCCAAAAATCTTATTAACACAGACCTTGAACTGAAATACGTATGTGGTTTCGCTCTGTGAACGTCGTATTTTTTCCAAGTTTTCCTCCTCCTCCACCCCTACCCCCGCACCACCACCACCACCACCACTACAGTCTATTTTATTCTGCTTCTTCTTCTTCTCCTTCTTCTTATGCTTCTTCTTCTTCTTCTTCTTCTTCTCCTTCTTCTTCTTCTTCAGCTCCAGCTCCAGCTCCAGCTCCAGCTTCTACCTCTTTCTCATTCTTTTCCCTTGAATCCACTTTTTTCCTTTACGCTTTGGTCCTTTTCCTCTTTGATTTTTCTTCCATCTTGTTTCTTCTTTTTCCATTCTCTTCCTCCCCCTCCTTCCTGCACCTTGCACTTCGTAATCGTTATGCTCCTTCTCCGTCATCCTTCCTCCTCATCATCATCTGTGGTATATTTCTTTTTGTTTCTGTTCTCCTTGTCATAACTTGTTTGCCTCGTATGTTGCCGAAGATATTTTCCTACTGGCGCTACTGTTGAAGACATTTAATCCGCCCCGAGCAAAAGAAGACGAGCAGCTAGGAATGTGGCTCTTTCGGAAGGAGGTTCGTGACTAGATGAGAAGAAACAGGCAGAACTTTCCATTTACGTTTTTATTACTCAATTTCAATTTCAAATAGCAGTAAACTTCCTTGTGATGTACAAAGGAGAAGTGCACAAAAAGCATTCTTTTTTTTCAAAATATACACTCAAAAACATAATACACTTCAATGCAAAAATGTTCGAAACTGGTGTAATTTGGGCTACCGCTTTTTTTCATATAATTCAATTGTACTCAAAATTTTACTTCGATATTCGCATACGATTTTTTTTCTGAAGTGGTTAATTTTAATTAGATAACATCGAGGTGTCAAGTTTTCATCTGTGGTGAAAAAATGTCGTTTAATTCAGTAGACGAAAAGTAAGAGAGGTCACACTCACCAAAGATAGCATCTTCCTCCTGATGCCGTTTGTGATTGACTTAACGATCTAGAAGGCCGTGTGTCGTTATCTTTATGTCACCATTAAAACCACCCTTGGCTTAATATACCGCGGCTCAAATGCTTTAATGACGCGTCCCAGCAAAAGGTTTTTTAGGAATGGAGAGAACAGGTAGAATATAAAAATAACTCATCTACACAATTAATGCCCACGTTCTGTCTCTAAGATTTATGATTGCTCCCGTAGTTACATTATTTTTATTGAAGTTTTATTTTCTCCTTTTTGACTTGAGGAGAGTGACAGTTAAACCATGAAGAGATTTTAGTGAGTCATTATGAAAAAAATAGATCACAATAGTTGTTTTTAAACTTTAAGTATTTAGTAAATGAAAATCTTGCTAATGAAACAAGTGTTACTTTAGTTAATTATCTTTTTTAAATAAAACAATATAGTATCATCTTAAAATATGCAGATCTTGAGTTGTTGTTCTTCGACCATAAGTCTTTAAAACGTATGTACGGAATAATACAGTAAATAACATATAACTGTTATTAAATGCGGGAATTTATTGTATACCTGTAAATTTGCAGTGAATAGATCGGCGGATGCTTTCACTCACCTTGATTCCACATGCTGTAAAGAGATATTCTTTCAGAATTGGATCACTCTCATTATTTCAAAATTTAATTCATAGAGCATAAAATGAGAGTAAAAAGCCTTATCAAAACTTTTCAATAACAGAAAATAAATGTGATTTTAATTTTTTTCTTTCTAGAAATTAACATATTAAATTACAAGATGGCACCCAAAATTCGAGAGTAATATCACCATTATTAGAAATTTACCCAATAAATGTATTTTGCAAACAGGTGTATTTAAATACACGAAATACGTATCTTTTTTACATAGTGTGACACTTTTATCGCTATTTTTTCTGTAGTTCAAGGTGAACAACTCATCAGTTGAAAACGAAAACTGAAAAGTGAAGGGATAATTTATAGAATTAGGATTTGTTAATTCTGACATCGAATGAAAGTCACAGCTATTTATGATGGTTATCCAGCTTGTTAAAACACAAATTCTTATAATATTTTAACCTCGCGGCTGTATGGTGATCCTGTAAACGTATCACAGAAAGGCAAATTTTGTTTTGCTGGCCGTCATTATTTGCTCCATACTTTCGTTATACGTGCGAGTATACTAACGAGCGTCGCATTCTTTGTCAATCCTTAATATTGTTTACGTATGCGACTTTGAAGCTACTTCTCGTTTGATTTATACCCTGTGTCACGGTTGTGGAGAACCGTCGGCGAGGCGGGTCCGAGAGAGCTCGGCTTCACGAGCAATTTTGGCCCAAACATCAACCGACCCACCGCTGCCCGAGAAAGAAATTCGTGTCCGACGGAATTCTAAAAGGTTTGTACCATTATAGGGGACGGGACGAGTAGGGGGCTAGCCCTTTTCTGACGACATTTACCTTCCCCTGATGTCTAGTTACTGGAGGAAATAGTCTGTGGGAAGTATAATATTATAGTGCCACCGAAATGGAATTGGGGGCGTATAATACATGAGGTGAAAACAGTAGAAATCAAATATTGATATTCTGATTAAATTATTCTTCGA
This sequence comes from Gryllus bimaculatus, assembly GCA_017312745.1. Classification (NCBI taxonomy): domain Eukaryota; kingdom Metazoa; phylum Arthropoda; class Insecta; order Orthoptera; family Gryllidae; genus Gryllus; species Gryllus bimaculatus. The sequence goes on from BOPP01000101.1 coordinate 2,622,354, forward strand.
AGAGATTATTGATACTTTTGAAAAATATTCTTGAAGAGCTAATAAAGGAAATTTTTCCATAATGTGAAAGGTTGCTTTGTTTTTTTCTATTTTGGGGAGGGGATATAGTCTTGTAAAATAATATTATTTATTACTTGAATGATTAGCCACCTTTGTAACTCATACATGTCGAGAGAATCTTTAACCATCTCTTTGCATCTGAATACTAGTACTTAAGGCATTAACATACATTACTTCGTTACATAATTAACTTGAACTGATCTGAATGTTAAAGCACTGAAAATTAAATTTCATTCGAAAAACATTACAATTTTAATTTTCTTGTTGTAGGTAGATACCGAAAAAAATGTTAACTCCTGGAGTTTTCGACAACTCAGAAACCACAGAAACTGAACTTGCTCCTTTTCTTTAAATAATACATTGTCCATTAAAATAGTTAATCCAGTAAAAAAATAATCCAAAAAAATTGGAGTAATTTTTTAGAACTTTTTGAAAATATCCGCGACGCTTCATGCAAAGTACCCCCAAAATCAAAATTCCTTTTTCAAATTCAAGGGGCCGCAACGTCAACCAGATCAATCGAGGAATATCAGTTTCGGTGAAATTGCTGCTTACGGTTTAGCTGCTAGCGAGACTCACAAGTCCGGATAGTCCGGAGGATAGACAGACCTTTTGCCTGTAAGTCAAATTTTCGCTATCACGGAATCACAGAACGTGGTACACAAAGAATTAGAATTAGAGTCGGTTATTCACTAGATATAGGAGCAAGAATTGTACACTTTTTTCTGAACCAGGAAACTACAATATGAGTTTTTCTGTCGAAAAGTCGCCGTTATTCGCTGCAGCATTACAACACTTTCTCTTTGTTACGTAAGTAATATGCGGGAAAGTAAAAAGCAGAAGATAAATAAAAATTCAAACTTTGAAGGGGGAAAACTTATTTTTATTTATTTAATAGGTAATTATTACAAACGAATTAGATTACTTGATCCTATGTGGCTAGGCCGAAGGCCTTTAAGCCATTACAATACCTACATCCTTTCGCGTTCTAATCTTTCGAATTGGAAAACTTTATTTCACTGCGATTGTATCTGAGACAATAACATACATACTAAAAGCAATGTAACATTACTGAATATGTAACCTTGTTGGTCAAGTTATAGTTACACAAAAATTGAGATTATTTATAAGCCTTAAGCAATGACAAAAATAGTTGACTCACTATAACTTCTATAATATTGAGATTATAATAAATAACTTAACATTTTATCGACATTAACACCACGGCCCATTATTACATAGCCTTCCGAGATGAAGTGTGGCTTTCCTTTGTCCTTTGTTAGTGCAAAGCCACAAGGTCTAAATTATGGCATTGCCACACAATTAAACTGTGAGTTATAAGGGACCTGAGAGGGGCCTTGGCATGGTGCACAAATCAAAACAACTCGGGTCAGAATGAGGATACACTGACATATAAGGAAACTCGAATATGTATTATTCGTGTACTCGTATTAGTTCAAGACCAGAGGGTATAAAGTTCAAGACCGGCCTTATCTTAGCATGTTTAGTTGATAGAAGACTAAGGAAAAGTGACCTATAGTTTCTTGTAATTCTTTGGATTACAAAGTCTTTCATACCTTCCCTTACATTACCTTCTCTTACATTACCTTCCCTTACATTACCTTCCCTTACATTACCTTCCCTTACATTACCTTCCCTTACATTACCTTACCTTACCTTATATTACATTACTCTGTTTTACATTTCATTATTTTACTTTGCATTACCTTATCTTATGTTCCTGGAAGAACATCTGGCAAGGGATATTAATGGTGGAAGTCGGGATTTTCGGCTTGCCTTCTGGAACGTAAAAGTTTTAGTTAAATCATGAGTCTGCTTCAACGCTCTCCCTAGACTCACTTTTTGACGATTCTTGTAATTGCACGAATAAGCGTAACAAACACTTAAAATATAACGTGTTTATGGTTTATTGTGGGGCGAAAAACAGGTTAACACTCCTTTTATTAAAATGCATCCTTTATTTCAGACGAGTCAAATTGCACCCGCGTGGCTACTTGCCCACCCAAGAAGCACGGAGCTCCTGCGAGCACCATTTCCCGTGACTCAGTTCTGATTTTCCCTTCAACCCCAGAAAGAAGTGTTCAAGCACGAGCTGTAGCTGGAAAGACAAACTCGAAACGCTCTCGAAATAACACGACGAATGGTTACACATTAAGAAAACGTTCCCCGGATGTCTCCTAGAAAAAAAAATCGAGATTTGAAGTATATTTATATAATTTTCCCTTCATATCATGTTTATTTTCTTTTTATATTTTGACATGGATAATCATATTTGTTAAGGAGTAGGGAGTTGTTAGAATGGAAAATTCTTTTCCTGTTTTCGTTTTTTAAAGGACTGTCGTATATTGTAAAAAGTAATAATGTGAAATAAATTAACAAGACTCTGTTGTTCATTTTAAATTGAGTGTCACCTCAAGGTCACGAGCTGGAAGGAGAGGATGGATATTGTGATCTAATCGGGAACTTTATAACGACTTCATTTTTTTGGTATTGAAGCTTCCAATTGGATGATAGTGTCTCCTTCTCCTTCCAGCTCTCGAGCTTGAGGAGACACTACATTGAAATCGGACTATGTAGTCTGTCTCCTCTAGAATAATATGCTATTTAGTCTGTCTCCTCTGCTCTTAAGTTTATTGGATCACTCGTACGGGTGGACAGCGCTTTTAATAATCTTTGTCTCTAAACTGTACATAGGAAGAAATGCAATTATTGCACTCTTAAGACATTTACCAAACGAAAATCTTTCCTATTCAATATGTTTAATTTTGAATCTCAATTAATGAGATTCAATGATCAGCAGGGATGATATATAAATGATACATAAATATTCATAATATTTAATTTTAATTGATGAGTTCAAATATTGCTGATATAATAGTATTTCATTCTAATGGATAATTTATTTGATGTTGCTGAGAAAATGAAAATAATATCTCCAAATTTAAGTAAAATTGTATTTCTTAATTTTGGACAATAACTGACAGCTGAATTTTCAAAGTTCCATCTTGGGGCAAGTATCAAGATGCCTACCGCCAACCCAAAGACATTTGTACAGCCCTTGCTTTTAAATTTTGCGGCAGTTGTTCTGAACGCTGTGGCCCCGAACTCCAGCAGCTAGTTGTCTTGCTCACGCCCTTCAATCCCTGCTCTAACTTGTGTGAATAATCGCTTAAGTTTAATTATAGTAATTAACGAAACAAGTTGGTAAAAGAGATATGATTGCACGAGTTGTATGTTCCAAAAAACAAGCAATGATTGGAGTGTGATTTTTATTGACGTCGAGAGCAATTATACCTCTTTATACACATATTCCATTTCATAATTTTTTTCATTTCCATTTAAGAATGATTTAAATTCTGATAAATTCAAGCACATCTGTACCATTATAGGCTCACATTTCATGACGTCGCTCCTGAAAAAGACCCGTTTTATTGAACTTTGCATTGTGTACTTATGGTCACCATAGAGGCTTACAGTATACAGAAATGTTTGCAAATGGAAGATACTGAACATATCCTGGATGAAATATTAGAAGCTAACAAAGTCATAAAAACATTACTTCCCACGATAAGTAAAGACAGGTATGAGAAAGAATGAAACGATGGAAATTTAAAAAAAAACGAGTCACTCCTACCTCAGAAGTTTGGCTGGCGTACGTTTTATGTCGAGTAATACAACTGGCGTTTATATTTTTGACATTTATAATATGCAAAGACCAATATGTAAAATATTTAATTTATTAATATTAAATATTTTATGTTGTTCCATTAGACAGCTAGTGTCAAATCGACGTTTACTTCACCAAATTTGTTTTATTCATTCGTTTTTTATATGCAGTTGCGTAGGTAAATATTGTACATTTTTGTTCATGTTTCATGGTCGACTGGACAAGCCTTGGACACAACTGAGCTGTAGTGATTTAAACGATTTTGGTATTTTTTCTGAGTTGTGATTGGTAGATGTAGAGTTTTAATTGCACGTGTGCGATTAATATAGTGATAATAATCGACAATTTTTCACGGAAGTAATGCTATTTAATTTACTAAACGACAAAAACACTTAATTTTACAATTTCTTGTTTACTTAGTAAAAGAGCTATAAAAACACTGAATTTGGGTATATGTTTATTAAATTTAATAAACTCCTAGTTTACAGTTTCAAATGAAAATTCTTTGCTCTCTTGCAAAATTTAATTTTCACGAGTCATCACCTTATTATAGGTTAAAAATATAACAAGCAACCCTTTTTCTTCTCGACATTTCTTTAGTTATTGCTCTTATTGTTAATAATTAATATTTTAAACGTCAATAAACCCTTGTTTATTCAATTCTTGAAAACGATGGATTTTTTTTCTCGCTCCCTACTGAATATTGATCGACGAAAGATAATCTTGAATAATAAAAATCTCTCACTGACGAGCCTAAGCAGAAATTTCATGTTCCTTTTTACGAATAGTTCCTCTGCCAGTTGCTCGAAAACAACCGGCTTGGCCTTTAGCCCCGTCTCGGGTTAGAGAGTGGGAGGCGAGTTACTGCAATGGTGCGAGAGGCGTGTGAGAGGCATAACCGGTTTTTGGCCGCCCCACCCACCTCTCTCCCACCACTATTACCATCCATTCCCCTACCATCACCTTACTTCTGCTCTCGCACTCGTCCCTTTCACGTGTAACCACGTGGTCTGACAGCCTTCCGCGTCCGTCACCTTCTCAGTTGGCCTGACGTGCTCCGTGCCTCATGTGCAAAAAATATACGAGAGCCGATGATCAAGGACGGCTCCAGAAAATACGCAAGGGGAGAAGCGTTTAGGAAATTCCTTAAGAAACGTATTTTTCGTTACTTTTTTACACTCTCGTATACGTACGTATATACAGAGTTGTATACGTAGTATTGGGAAAGTTATATAATGCTGCGCAAAATCGAAATGTACGTTTAGGGGCCCCCTGATCCCGAAAAAGTATTATTTTCCAAACGTCTGTCCGGCCGTCCGGCCACTAGCATGTAAATCATACCACAAACGATTTTTTCCCATAATGGATATTCTCCGGTCGATCTAGCTCCACTCAAAGCGCCGCGATTTTGAAAAACGTTAAAAATAATTAGGGGTACTTTACATGAAGCTCCCCAGAGATTTTCAAAATTGTTTCTTTAAATTTCTTGTAAGAATAGAGTAACATACTCTTATGAAAGTGGCATAGGTTCGATTTTCACTGTAAATTCTGAATTTTCGAAAATTTCAAAGTATGATTTTTTTTCGGTGTCCTCTTAAAACTACAAAATTGAGGATCAGGAAAGTGTGGAGGTGGTTACTCTTATCACTTCCCTAATAGTAATTTTATTATGTTATACCTTCATCCAAGGTTATTGCGAAGAAAATTCTTTAGAAAGTGATGGCCTGGGTTAGAAAGGAATACGACAGGAATGACAGGTTGGAATGGAAAACATGTTCTTACCTTATCTAATGTCGAAGAAATATTGAAGGAAAATGTGAAATAAGGGCCTGTTTCTTAGGCGAGAGAGTGGAGTTGATCGGTTTCTATTTCGTAAATGACTGCTCCTTGTACATGATTTAAATTGTTGAATTTATGTGCCACTTTCTTTATAAATGAAATAATCGGTTCTATTGCGAGATCATTGTTAAGTGTCTTATTGCTGGCAAACCAGGGTGTATTTACTTTTATTCTTAAGATTTTGAATCGAAATATTTGTAACTTTATTTAATGTGGTTGTGGCGCATGAAATCCATTCAGGATATGCGTAAGTTAATATCGGTCGAAGAATATATTTGTAAATGCTTAAAGAGGAATACATTTTTAACCAGAAGTTGCGATTGAGAACAGGACCTAAAATAGCTAACCGTCTATTGGCTTCAATTCCTTTGGACGAGTTGTGACTGTCCCAATTTAATCTTGTGTCAGAGAGACCACCGAGATAATAGATGAATTTAGAGGAGACCAGGGAATTGTAGAAGAGTCCAGAGATAAGAGGCGAAGAAAGACAGGATTCCTTGAAGTAAATACTTTGGGTATTGATTTATTGGAGTTAATATTGATTTTTCATTTGACCAATTTTCTACGGTTTTTAGGTGACAACACATGCTGTGCTTAAGTTTCGGTTTGCATTAAAGAGTAAAGTATCATCTGCAAAGAGAACTGTGTTGCCTTTATTACGGGTAGGAATATCTGTGATGTACAATTTAAATAAGAAATGAGATAATCGGGATCCTTGTGAAACACCAGTAAGAACAGCCCGAGGTTGAATAGTTAAGACGTTAATAGTATTTCTATTTTCCTTAATTAGAATTGTAATCCATAATGCCACACACAATCGAACGCCTGAGTGACGTATAATAAAACTGCAATTCGGTACTGGCCTGGTGATTTTTCATTAGGTAGTTTTTTTATTAGTAGTTCAAACATTTCGTTGGGGGGTATAATAGAAATTCGATTCGATACATCAAAATTTGGTGACTGCACAAAATGTGTTATTGTACAATGTACTCTACCGTTTACAGCATTTAAAAAAAAATATTTATGTTCTGGATGAAATTTCAAAGTTCAGTTAATGTCAACTTTACATTTGCATTTTCTGGCTTACAATCTAAGTTAATCTAATTTACTACTAACACTAACCTACATCTGACGAGGAGACTCCCAGAGCATCTTAATTGATTTATTCTATATTGATGAATATGTCCAAGAATACATGTAACGGATATGTGTTTTTTTTTTTAAGTTTGACCAGTTTACCCAGTTTGAGATTTCTGCTTCCGTTGATTAATTGCAGGTTCGAGTAAAAGTTATTGGCAAGGTAGGCCATATAGAGAGAGATTGGTTTGATGTTTTCATTAGGTGTGAGGTTGCGTGTTGGAGATGAACCAGGGAGCTTGGGTGATGGATCTTAAGAATTTCTTTTGAATGACTTGCAATTTTTTTGTGATATATTTGGCAGCATTTTTAATATTGGGCAGGAGGAGGGTGTCTAATGATTGACTTATATAAGGTTATGGCACTGGTTAAAACAAGTTTAGTAATTTTATTTATGAGCGGTTTCAGTTGGAAAATTTTAATTTTGGCTTGCTGAACTTTGTTGTCTGTATGAGTTTTCCAGTTGAGGGTGGTGTCAGATGCAGTCCTAAGTATTTCACTGCCTTATTACTTGGAGTCCATGGAATTATATAATTAGTTATTCTTAATTGGATGGGAGAAGAGTAAGGTTGAATGAATCTGAATTTTTTAGTGGCTGATTTGGTGGGATTGATTTTTATGAGGACCAGCTTTCTAATGTTTGAAGATGTGTTTGGATTTAATTTGCTATGAAGTTAAATGATGGATGAGACATATAGATTGCAGTGTCATCTCCAAATTGGGCTATTTGGGTTAATCTGACGGTAGGAATGTCCACTGTGTAGAGGTTGAATAGCGGTGGGAGAGGGGGGATCCTTGTGGGAGTCCTGCCCTTATGGTGTGTAGATTGGAGGTGTGGTTCTCTGTTACGACTCAAAAGTACTGTTTGTGAGGAATCATGAAATGATTTTCACGAGGTATTTTGGGATTCCAATTGATGATAGTTTATATATTAGTCCTTCATGTCGGACTCGATCGAAGGCTTCGGTGATATCGATGAATACTGCTATTGACTGATGTTTTTTTGGAATGATATATGAAGATATTCAGTGAGGCGTAAGAGCTGGTGCGCTGTGGATACTTTATTAAAGGTTGATGTAAACTGGTTAATGATGTGGGTTTTAATTTCATTGTTTAGTTCTATAATGTTTTCAGTATTGTTAATATGGACGGGAGGGATTCTAATATTTTCGGAGTTTTCAGGAATGGTGATGTTTCGGGATACGGAACTCGATTCACCTTCTTGACGTCCCTTAAAGGGCCAAATCTATTTTCAATAGAAAAACCATAATTTTGAGAATGGCTAAACAGATTTTTTGTTTTGGTTACATGTTTAGATTTGAATCTCTAGGACCTCGCTTACGACTGAGTTCTTGAAAAATTGGTTCTGCACTTGCGCTGGTATCACTGTTGCAGTTCGAAGTTCTCGCAGTGCCGTTGGCCGGCAAATAGTTACTGAATTTATTTAGTTGACCATTAACATTGCCATGCGGCATTGTTCCACTTAACATGAGAGGCTGATGCGATGAGAGGCAGAGGTAACCGCTGATCTGGTTGATGTTGATGTAGTAGATGCTCTGGAATTTGTAGGAATGATGTTTCACCAGCGTCGCCTTCTTGGTAGGAGACCTCCATTTCACCCTCGGTCGGGTAGACCTGAGCGAGGGCATCTACAATACACCGGCAAATGCAGGCGTTGTCGGTTGAAAATGTTGCACTAATTTATTAGCATTTTAGCCCCACACAATTAGTAAGTGTTGTTTATAACTCTTACTGTAGCACTTTGACTTTCGCGGGAACAAAGAACACGGGTGCGAGGTGAAGCGCAGAGCTGTGCATGTACATCTGTACCGTGCGACTGCTCACAGCGGAATGTGACAATCACAATGCTGTTTGCAGCATGCTGGGTGAAAGTGGTTTCAAAATAATGTGCTAACATCTCAGCTTTTTCGGCTGGGCAACTTTATTGTTACTCTTTAGTGGCAGAATATTGGTTAACTCACCTAGCAATCGACGTGTTGCTTTCCAAAGAGATGAGTCTTGTGGATTAAGTTTTGAAACATACTTTTTGTATCTTTCCAATTGGGACGTTGTAAGAGCATTTCGTGCCAATTTAGTTAAATGGTTTAATGCAGATTTCAAATGAGGTAGACGAAGTTTTGTCTGATTATACGTCTGATTTTGACATGATTGCCATATTCGTTTGATTTTGTTCTTTTGTGATATTAAATTACGTGATAACAGAGCATGTAGAACATCATTTTATATAGTTTAACAGGGCGGATTTATAAAATGTTAAATACTTAAGACAATGTTCTTATAAATGTTACTTTTTTAAGAACAAAACCGATTACAATAGACAAAAATTTACATTTAAAAAACTAGTAACATTTTTTAAACGGCTTCGTTAAAATACTAATAAATAATGAATCTACACTCACACATAGAATTTCAAGTCAGTGAATTAAATTGTTTCTGAGAAAGTGTTCCTTACATTAACGTTGGTGAAATAGGCCATTCTGGCTCCCCTTAATTAATCCATAAACTTTATTTAGTGGTACTCATTTTTACTTTCTCGCGCTAAATCCTATAATCCCCAAGGTATTTTTTCTGCACAGAGCGCTTGCGTTGCTGTCGCGTTCATGCACGCGGAGCCTTTGAGCCCTCTGGCGGCATGTTTTTGCAACATTCAGCGCTAACCAATTGTTGAATTGCTAAATATTTACTACTAGAGCTTCCTTGTAGAGCTTTCTACTAGCATCTTCCTACAACTAAAATACGAGTATTAAAGATAGTGATTATTTTCTTTAATAAAACCTGTTCTCCAAAGATAGATTTTCAAATAAGTTGGCGTACAATTTTTCTAAAATGTCAGTATTTTACGCATACTTTTGTGCGAATAATAGGCAATTTTTAATGGTTGTATAACATTTTTTCTCAAAACGGCGTCATCGTTTTTGATGAAATTTTGTTGGTGGATAGACTGAAGGACGGAGAGAATGGTGTAGGCCTCGTAATGGTTAAAAACCCTGATTTTTTTGTTGAAAAATGTTTAAAAAATTCAAAATCTTTTCAGCGTCTTCCTACAACATCAATTACGAATATACAATTTTTTTCTTAGTGAAATGATTTCATCAATAACAGATCTTTAAACATGATCACGTTCAATTTTTCAAAATATGAGTATTTTTTGAAAATTATTGTGTCGAATATTAGCAATTTTTTTAACACTTTTTCTTAAAAACCGCACATTATTGAGTTTGGATCTTAGAAAGCATAAAGGATGCCCATGAAAATGGTGTTCATTAAATTGCAAACATTTTAAAAAATCGACGTCTTCCTACAAGTACAATTGTGAAGATACATTTTTTTAATAAAATGGGTTCATAAAAACATCATGAAATAAGATCATTTTGCGTTTTTTAATATGAATATTTTTGTGTAATTTGGCGAGAAAATTAAATGCCTGCTCCGAATTTTCCGCGCTTGGTGAGCGATTCCAGATAATTGAATGCTTTGTAAGTTAAAATTTGTATATTATTTAATATTTATATTTTTCGTTTCTTACATTCGAAGTTTTGTTATACGGTTACACGTTAGGTTTTAAATAGTTTTTAAAATATTATTTGAAATACACGAAATAAAATTTGCTAGCTATCTGGGAATACCAACAATGCAGGGATGGCAACAATGGCATTCCGCGTCGCGCTCGCGAATTCCTGTGAATTACGTCTAATTGTTTTGACATTTTCAAACACTAAAATAAACAAAAAATATTAAGCAATATTAAGCAAGAAAATATCTCGCTTCATCTCACTTCTCAGTAAAAACCTGGAATATAATATGCTCTTAAATATGTCACAAATAAAAATATGCATTTAATGAAAACAATCCCAAAAAAATGCAATTATGGAAAACAAAAATTAGCTACTTTTGTTTTATGTTTGGTCGTAGGTAAAGTTATATACATTTCCTTTCGATACGCGCAATAAGTTAAAATTTTCAATTGCATGAAGTTCCGCAGTTCAGACATGTGTAAGTGGTGCTACAATTACACTACATGTGAAAGTACGTGGCAGTACCTCCATTTGCGATGAATTTCGCAGCGGTTTTTTTAAAAAAAAAGACTTTTCATAATGCCCGGTGCGGTATATTAAATACAATTTAGTATTATCCGATCCCTAAAAAATGGCTGCGTATTGAATAAAAGAAAATAGTACATTAACCATGTAACGTCTTTAATAACTTTATAAAAACTTTGCTCACGAAAGTTTTTCCATAAGCGCCTCTACTAATTTAAACTTTAATATTAAGTAGCAGTTTCCAATAACGTAAGAACGTACTATGTGCTGTTGGAGCACCACTAGTTACATGTGTATACTAGTTTATTTCATGAATATTGGAATGGTTTTGAAATTCGAGTGTATTCATATTGGGTTCTACCCTAAAAAGTGGCAATGGTTCAGGAAAAAAAAAAAAAAAAGAAGTAAAGGAGAAATGTTCACAGCTTTTCAAACCGGCTCAACGGGTTACACTCTTCTTGATCGCATGATCACAGAAGACAACGACACATTAAAAAAGTTTACGACTTCCGAGAACACCATAAAGTTCGAACTCACGTCTTCTCTCACCACGCGCATGAGTCTTTTGTGTTTGAAGGTAACAGTTCCTTCGAGTAGATAATAAACTAATAAAATATTAACTAAATATTATTGTTTTATATTACCGATCATAATTCATAATCAGTTCATTCCGAGCTTCGGTAGGAGAAGGTTCTCTTTCGTGCTCCGCTCGTTATCGCTAGCAGTCGGAGAGATAACACGTAGACACGAATGCAGATCTATAACTAAATTAAATTACACGATTAGTAAAATTACAGCTTATATTCAGGTATTTCCAAATTTCAGCAAATCATTATATAAGCAAATAGACGCAAATTAGCTCATCTCTGGTTCAACAGTTAGACGTATCAACGGAGTAAAAAACTGAAGATTATCCCCCTCTAAAACCAATAATCGAAGAAGCCTATTCAGATGAAGAAAAACTGAAATTTTCTGACCACTTAAGACGAAGTCTTCCGACTCATCCAATAAACTATGCCGAACTCAACAATAAAAACATCGAGTATTTTGTAAATGAGTCCAGGTTTTCAGTAACAACTGAAAATTAAGTTATCTCTCCATCAGAAGTCTCAAAAAGTTATCAGCCGTTTTAAAACAAGAAATCCCCAGGGTTGATGAAAAAAAACAATAATGATAAAAGGTAACTAAACAAAAACTAGCTATTGCCTTTTGCTCTCTTACCAAATGTTTTAATGCACTATTTACGCCTGAATTCACTTCCGCAAATCATGGAAACCGGTTCCATCATCAGCTATCCTTTTCGCAAACCGGGAAAGATCCTAGATTTGAGAGAAAACTATAAGACCAATCAGCTTGCTCCCCTACCAGTTATTCAAGAATTTTTTGAAAGATTGATACTTCATATAGAACTAAATAAATACCGTCGACTGAATAAAAGCAATTCCGATGAACAATTCGGCTTTAGACCTACCATTCATGTACGGCACCCAATTAGCGAGGACTAACGGATAAATATGCAGAGAGCTTTCTATGCAAGAAGAAAACATACTGTAGCAGTTTTCGTTCTTAACATTGCCAGTGCGTTACAGAACCTGGCAATACAGGGCTTATTGTATAAATTTACGTAATTTGGGAAGTCCCTGTTAAATATATTCCAAAAAATTAAATCTTCATATGCTTTTCTGACTAACAGATCTTTCCGATTGTAAAAGTCAATGAGAACATTATCAACTCGCCTCGAAACGCGCATTATCTGCAGTTTACCTCAGGCTCCTGTCACTCCTCCGACATTAATTCAATGTTTACGACTTCAGATATTCCACGTAATGGCAGACACCAAATTAGCTGCTTTTCGCTGGATTGACATTACAAGCATTGTTTTCCTTGGTCTCATGATATGATATTTTTCATAAGCCCCAAAATCGGATACAGAATATCTGGAAGATCTAATCGTGGACAAATCAGTGGAGTAATAAAAATTAAATGCCGAGAAAAATTTGCCAAGTCGAAAAATATTCACACTATCGTAGACCAGGGAACCCCCCTACTTAAAATCAATTGCAGCCCGATTCAATGGAATATAGGCCCTAATTAATATCTTGTGTGTACACTTCGATTAAAGCATTAACATGGAAAATCCGCTATCCTTTGCATTAGAAAGTATTAAGCTATGGGGAAAAATGTCAAAACTATATCCAATAATAATAGAAAATCCTCACTAAATCGAAATGCCAGCTCATGATATTTAAATCAATCAATTTTATCCCACCCTAACATGCGCTTTGGCCTGCTGTCTGGGGAAAATCAGGTCTATCCACTCTCAATTAGAGATAACTTCAAGACGGTACAATAACAAAATGCCTTAGGAAAATTTCATGACTAAGCACCTTCTGGTTTATACCCAATTCCCAGATACATGGGGAGCTCTATGGGATCTATATCAAAGATCACATCTTCTACGCAATTTCGAAATGCTATTATACTTCACGTCAACATTTCTCACTTAACACGAAAATACCTTTACTAGGACGAAATGCCCTGTATGGCACCCCTGCCGTATCAAATCCAAAGATTTCCCAAAAATTATAAATTTCGCCCCCGTAAAGCACAATGATAATAACCAATTCTATAACATCCCAATCCTAACATTAAAGCTATGTAAATTTTAAATAACATAAGTCATCCAATCCACAATCGCAACTACCGTTAAAAAAATAATCGGAGCAGTGATGTTAGCTCAAATGCCAGTGATGCCTATTCCTAACAATGCAAAATCTATTGTATCCAAGCCTTGGAAAGGCACATGGCCGAAACAAGAAGAAAAATAAATG
>BOPP01000101.1:2636949-2661726 GCA_017312745.1 Gryllus bimaculatus
GAGTTATCAACGCACACCCACGGACAGGTCAACAGGCCTGTTCGCCCGGGGCGGCAACGCCGCTACTCGCCGCTTGCGGTAGATCTACTCGAGTGTTAGTGTTGTGTCAGTGCCAGTGTTTATCATGTGGCGGGCCGTCGTGCTCCAGTGATATTCAGAAACTTAGATTGAAGTAATTGCTTATCTAGTGCAACGACTTACTTGCAAAATGAGTGGTGAATAGTGACCCCTCGGGGGGCCTTACTTTAAACCTAGGGTTAATTGGTTCAGTCAATGGAATGATTAATGAAATCCAAGGCGGTGGCAGTATCGAGCACCAAGAAGTTTCTTCCTTCACAAGGAAGAAATGAAACAAACTAACATATGAAAGAAATCGGCACAATAGTATTTACTCCTTCAACAACAGGTTTCATTACCCGAACAATTGGTAACACAATTCTTACTCCCAAAACCCACTTCCTCCCGAACATCCCGAATCTACGGCCTCTGCTCCTCAATCACACGCGACCGAAGGCAAGAGCCGGAAATATTACTTCAAACATCAACAACAACACGCAGGTTATGGAGGTGCAGCAACAACATTCTCACCGTAAAGAAAGAAGTGAAATGGTTGGAAAACCATGTAAGCGAAATACTAGGAAAAAAACTCAAACGAAAGAAATGCTCGAGTGAAAGTGAAGTTACTGAATATGGCGTCGAGGTGTGTCACGCTTCTCGAATCCGTTTAGGCGGACCTCCAGACAACGGAAGAAAAGAAACAATATCAAAATAAAATTCCTCCAATTTTATCCATGAACAAATTACTCACGAGCAAAAAAAAAAAAAAAAAAAAAAAATAATTCATAATATCCGCAAATGAACCTTCGTCGAAAATGGGGCGATCGATATTGAATGTTGGTATCGCGGGAAAATTTTCAAAGAGGTAGAGGAGAAAAATGAGACAGAAATCAGAGTACAGTAGTCCGAAATTAGTAACGTTAACTGCGCATGATAACGTAAGGTGTTCGCTTCATAATTTTTGAAGTCTTGCTCCTAGTGATGCCTAACTATCAAGGCAGAGTTTTCTCTCAGATGATACCACTTCTGCTCCGATCAACTCTGCCGAGCGACGGTTCTATGATGCTCGGGTGCGAGAGTCAGCTCTTAGTCATTGTCAGTGCAGTCATTGCTAGACAACAGATATTTAGGCGAATGCCCACTTATTCTTTTAACGTAGATAATCGAAATTAATTATAAACTATGACTTTATGAAATTAATTCTATTTCTATTACGAAATTAATTATATTTCTATGACTTTATGAAATTAAAGAAACTGCATTTTTGAGCCTAAAAATATATATTTCTGTGTTAGAGCGTAACAATGCCTGTCTTCCGTTAATTATTCCATTTTTTTTATTTTTGTAATTATTTTTGCTGTTTACAAGCTTGTTTCCTAGTGTATCATCGAAGGCAGTCGTTCTGTTATGTTCTGGTATTTATTTTATAATTTGGTGCTCAACATTGAGCCACTGCTTTGCGGGTTAAGCAACGAGAGGAGAGGGGGCTTTTTTCACTAAAACTAACTTAATTTTAGCTTAATCTAATTGTACAGTTTATATATTTTTTGCACTTTGTCAAACCTAACTTGAGTTTTCCCTTAATATTTGGGGAATGTTATTTCTTTTTTAATAGTGATGATTAATTTTCTTTCCTTTTTTGCATCATCGTTCATACTTTATTTACATTATACACACAACTATTCATTCAACCCATTCTCTCCCACTCCGCTGCACTGGAAATACTCTCGTGTTGGGCATTTGGGGTAACACCGTTATGAGGTGCCTCCACATTGTGTCAACCGATATTCCAATTTACGTCCTGTCGTGAACTAACTCTCCCTGGCGTCAACCTGTGAGTGAGTTTTATTGCGTCTGAGCTTCACTTATGTTCTAGAAGCCCGAAAATTAAAAGTGTTCTTATACTACGTAGAGGAAGTTAATTAGATTGGTTCTTTTAACGCATGGCCAAGACATTTTTGTCAAAAATACTTGAAGTAACATAAAAATGCATTCTAAAAAGTTATTTTTAAATTCGTTTATACCCCCTAATTAAGAAATTATTAAGCATATTGTCGCTTTTTAAGAGCCTATAATAGGCCTCTAAAATAAGCGTTTAGGGCCTCAAAAATTCGAAGTCTGTACTTAAACCATCTAACCTCTTTCCGTAAAAATACACCCAAATTGAACCCATCTCCTTTAACCTCTTTTCCATAAAAATACACCAAAATTAGACACGCAGGTACTACGTTGCAAACTCATAAGCTATATTAGTAGAACATGTTTTTGTTCAAGTTAATAAACCATCATATAAGTGGCTCGCTGCAAATGAAATAAAAGAAATTTCTGAAATTAAAGAAATTTCTGAAATTAAAGAAATTTCTGAAATTAAAGAAATTTCTGAAATTAAAGAATTAGGTATGTGGTGCTGGAGTTCATTCTCACGATTTCTGATACCTAGGCATCAAATATGCTTGAGAAAGAGTAACATTTTCAGGGGGGGGGGAATTAAAAATGAAGTGTTCAAAATTTAACTACTGATGAATACCTGTTTCAGGTTAATAGATAATTTCTACAATGGCAGAATGATTCCTCGCTAACCAGGCTGCTCTTGAGAAAAATTACAAAACGCACTTTCGCGCTACGTCTCGTTGAAGGACTCCCGAGGGGCAAAATTTAGCTCTGACAGCATCTTTAGTAATGGCTTCTTTCATCCACAGAACATTTCGAAAATTAGACGCGCAGGTTGCTAGGGGGCAAATAAGATAACATTGTAACATGTTTTCATTACGTGTGTTTTACCAGATGATTCAGCTACTGTACGGATTGTAAAGATGTTTCACCATATAAAAAGAAGGGACAGGTTCTTCTCTCCTAAGACTCTTGTCTCTTAGGCGCTTCCTTCATTCACACGAACGAAGTCTATAAGGACTCCTCGTAGCCCTCCTTAGACTTCGTGTCCGCGTCTAATGTAACGTCTTGGGGGAAGAAAATTGTCACAATTTCATTTTTAAAAGGTTTATCAAACATTTCCAATCCATAATTAAATTTACAAATGTTTGCTTGTAGTTGTTGTGAATACGCCTTCACCGAAAACCGTTTTTATTATTTATAAGGTTCAATGCGATTTGATTTTTCACGCGTAATTTTGGGGTATTTCCGTAAATCAATGTATGTTCAGGAAAACATTAAATGCATGCCAAAGGGAAGAGTCCAAAAGGAGTATTTAGACATCAAACTAGGTAATATTTGTAACGTCTTATAAATTCTTGTAAAACATGAAAATCCTTAACAATTTATTATTTTGCTGCAATAAGAACATGAAGGTAGTACCTCATCTTGTTTTGCTCGTCTTCGATTTGAACCCGTTCTTCCTCTAAAATATTCATTAACGGTGTCTTATCATCTGGCGTCAGTCGTCATGGTCGTCCGGATCGCCGAGATCGTTAAGGCAGTAGCGCCGTAGCGATCTCGGACTGAAGGATCGTGGGTTGGAGTCCCGCCTCGAGCATGGTTGAATTTGTGTTCGTCCTTTCACCCATCACCAATTACATCATACTGTTACCCATATCGTTAATATCTATAGTGGTTGTTAGTGACCTAGCTGTTGATGCGACCTTAAATTTAAAAAAAAGTGGTCATGGTATTCAAAGAAATGTTATCGGCACACAGAAACACACGTGGTTCGAATCGGATGCACTTGTACACCAAAGCTTGTGGTCTACCACTCTCCGGCCACTACGCTCTCGTCTCGTGCTCTGTTATTTTTCACAACGCTGCGCGCGCGCGCGCGCCTCTAGTTGGCCGGTGCCGGATTTCGGCGTTGGCGGTTGCCAGGCCCAAGGACGCGTCCTGGTTTTGGAAGGCGCATACACCGCGCAGATAAACATCGTACTTTTACGGCCGCTTTACGGACGTCGTGATGGCGGCAGACGTGTAAACGCCGCTCCCTGAATTAATTGAGGGAGCGTACCACGAAACCGGTTTTATACGCGCAGACGGTGATAACCGCGCGGGGTTCCGAGGGCCTTTAGGGCCGCTCGGGGGCCCTTTGGGTTGGAGACTTGCGTAGATACAGATCGGGATTGTTGAGGCAAGTGGAGTATTGTCCGTCTGAGACGAGGGAACGTGGGTTCGAGTTCCGTTCAGGCATGGTTGTTTATCCGGGTGTTGCGGCACGGCGGGCTTTCCCACTCGCGATTCACATCTCGAAGCTTATTTGTTCTGTCCAGGCCTATCTGTGAGGCGGAGAAGCTTGTGGGGGAGGCAAGAACACGTGCCATTCAGGCTCTGTCGTTCCCCGATTCTGTGTGCTGTGGTATGATAGGACAGACCCAGCCATCATGTCTCACGATAACCCTTGCCCTTCCCAATGAGACACATACACTCACCAATAACCGGCTAGTGTATCCGAGACGGCTCTACGCACCGCCGTGGCACCTCCCTCTAACAAGAAAGGCACAAAACAACAACAAAAACTGAGATCAGATCAATGGCTGCCTCCGAATTATAGGAGGTAAAGGGTTCCGACACGGCATCAAACTGAATGAATTAAAAAGTAGAGGGAATGACCACGCGAAAGATTTCGTTCGAGCGTCGAAGCAGTTATGCAAGATAGGAGTTCAGCATGCTAGATTTTCGCTCAAGACGTCACTAGCGGATAGCCTTCTGCCGTGAAAACTGAGAGTCTGACGTTCGGAATTTGTGGCTCAGTTAAGTGATGATTTTCGAAGAGAGAAAAACAGATTAATCAAGCGGATTTATTTAACACTTGGACCCAGAATAATACGAACCACAATAATTAAATTATCATTTTATATTTATGGAGGAAAATTCACAAACAGTGATTCTCATAAAATTTACAACGAGAGAAATGCATTTCACTGGTACTAATTCATCAGGAAGATTGAGTTTAACGCAGAGCAAGCATTGGCGATGACTCTGTAACGACTCTGGCGGAAGGTCCTACGGTTCACGTCCAGACGATGGCGGTTTAACACTAGTCACAGAGCTGAATCGAATTCAGCTGCCATCTGGAGGAGAAGTCTACCGACCAGCTGCTCTGATCGATAGTTTTCGTGGTTTCTCCGATGAATACCAAGCGAATGCCGAAGTATGTTAACAAACGGGCCACGGACCGCTCGCTCAATCCTTCCTCTTCCGTACCCTATCATTACCCCGTATATACAAATAAACACATATAATAACACATACGTGTACTCACATAAATACATGTCGGAAGCTTAGAGCTTGAGCCGGCTGGGGCTCAGCAGCTGGAGTTTCCTGGAGGGGCACATCCCCCGTAAGCTCGCGTGTAGGTCGGCACCAAATCTTACCATCCACTAATAATATAATAATATATCTTTATTAGTGAACGAATATACATAGTTCAGTATACATAGTTACCATCCACTGTAGACGAACACAACCACCTCGGATAAAATATGAACCACACTAAGGGGAATAATGACCATCATAGATGACGTGCCCGCAAACATCAGTCAATCAATACGGGCACAAACTGTCTACGCTGCCTATAAAGAAGCCTCTACTCTCAAAAGCTTTTTTCTTTCGTATCTCCGTTGTAGTGGATTTGTCTTCAAATGATAACAAGAGAAGCGTATGTTTCCGTTATGACCAGTACCAATGAGAAAAAAATTCTGTAATAACGTTCTTAGATTCCAATAGTGCCAATCACGTCACATGTGGTATGTTGTTGGCAGGGCGAGAATAGTAGCGGAAACTGAAAGGAACCCTGAGGTATAGAACGATTTTCTTAAGAATGGGAAAAAGTGACAGTTCGCGAAACAAGTGAACATCAGGTGTACTTCAGAGAAGTATCCCTCCGCCGCGGCAGCTGTTTAGTTACACCCCTTCGTTGTTTTCTTTACGGCTCCCTTACGTGCACCGTCACGAGTACGCATCTCACATTCAAGACTCGATTTCAAAACAAACATAATACTTATCTTATAAAAAACTAAATTCAATGTATTTTTTTTAAAAGAAAGAATTTTTACAGAAGAGCACAAAGCTCTGCACTTCCTAATTTTAATTATTTCTTCGGGCGCGCTACATTTTCGTCGGACGAGGACATCACAGCAGGGAGCGTCGTAACTACGTACAAGTTAGCCAACTGCAAACAAACGAATGGAGGAAGGAGCGTCTAATAAGTTCAAGGACACAACGACCACAGAGACGTCAGTTGTGTTGCCAGCACTAGCTGTCAAATCATCCCATTCTAAACAAACTCGGACAATACCCAGTTTCCCCCGATATAATTATATTCATTATACTTCTTATATTTACATTAAAGGGCGGCTTCAGATGAGTGAGTACCGTGAAGTTGAACAGTGAATATCTTGTTGAAAATACTTGGCAGCGGTGGGATTCGAACCCACGCCCTTTCGGACTGGTGCCTAAAACCAGCGCCTTAGACCGCTCGGCCACGCTACCGCACGTCTATGAAGGTTCCAGAGATGTGTTGTTTCCATGTACAAGGAATTAAAAGAAAGTAGTTTCACAGTGAATATTATATGATATCTGCCAAACGTGCGTACACATATTTAGAAACAATAATATGGAATTGATCTTTGAACAAATATAGCAAGCAAACAGCGCTCATTCTAAAAGTGTTATCAGAATAGCTTTCCGCTCGTCTACTCCATGCCTATTCTCGTAGATTTACGACTATTTAGCGGGCAGTTTCCCTTCTAAGTAGTTAGAACTTCATTGAATTAACACAGTTCTATAAAATATGACGCGGCTTAAATATGTCATCTGAATTTCTAATTTCGTACGCGCGCATAAATTGCGGAAAAAAACAAACAAACAAACAAAGCAGCCTGTCCGATGTAAAGGTACCCAAGATATCGAAAAAAAACAAAAACAAACACACAATGAAACAGTTTTGTTTACATTGAAACATGCAAATAAAAGAAATGAAGAATACTGAGTGGACGTTTACCTTGCTGCCGTGACTGGCGGGGTGAAGCTTATTGCACCGATTAAAATCAATATTACTGTTTTGGACTTTTTTGGACCCCTCGTACAACTCGATTATTAAAAGAAAGTTTCTTCTTCAAATGAAATTTGTTGTTTACAAATTTTAACATTGTTTGTTCTTAATCTACTTTGTTTCTAAAACTTTAACGGTTTACGTACATGCTTGAGTGCATTATGGGTAATATTTCAGAAGCAACATTTTCTCAAATATTGCTCCAACTGTTTCCACTTGTGTGAATGGAGCAAAATACTTTTAATCGGGTGTCATCTGCACGATTTTATTTCAGTTTTGCCATATGCACGATTTTATTCAAGAATCTCTATTAGTAGTTGTTAATATACGTTTTGGGACGTAGAGAACTAAAAAAGGCGCGTTTTTCAGAATGTAGAAACCAAATTTTATCAAAAACAGCTGCGATATTTTTCTCGAAAATTTCCCTATTGCAAAAGAGCAGAATTCTCTACGATATTACGATAGCCTGATTTTAAATATGTTCCTTGGAGGGCAATTTTATAAAAAAAACTTAAGAACGTTTGTTTTTTAATCACACACAATAAAAATATATATTGTACAGAAATGAAAAGTAAACCAGCGAGTTAATCGCAAAATGCTCTTTAAATATTGTATCCTAAAGGATTTTTTGACAAGTTTGTAATTAAGAAGAAAAATTGCGTTTTTTACCATGGGAAACATTTTAGATAAACAATGGGTTTATTTTGGCGAGATAAAGTGATAAAAAATATTAACATGTCGATTATAAAGATTCAGCTTAGTAAATATAATACTTTGCATTTTTATCGTATATTACGAAGTTACTGTATTTCAAGTGTTTAGTTGGAATCGTTTTATAGTGGATTCGGGATAGAGAAGGAACTACTGCATTTCGTTTATCATCGTTTTCATTTTCTACAGAGATAACGGTGAGGGGAACCTGGTGGAAAAAGATAAATCCTGATAGATTCACAGTAAATGATATTGCTATATTTTGAGTTGTTTTAAATCGCTCATAGTCAAAAGTTTGTGTTTATGAAGGTAATATTCTTTTTTCGAATGAAACGCTTGATATGTTTTTTTCATGAATAATCAGAGATGGTGCCGATGGCCGAGGTCGTTAAGGCAGTTAGTGTGAAGACAATCTCGGAAAGAAGCGCCATCCCGATCTCGGACTGAAGGATCGTGGTTCGAGTTCCGCCTCAAGCATGGTTGTTTTTGTCTTCGTCCTTTTATCTCCTATCATCATCATATCACGTCATCTTCACAGTTACCGTTAAATAAAATAGGGGTCGCTAATGACCTAGATGCTGATGTTTGAACAAAAATAAAGATAATAAAAATATCAGGACGTGTGAACTAGGATTATTTCATGATTTTTTTTACATCACCCGAGCCAGAAATGTGGAGGAGTGGCGATTGGCGACTGGTTTTTCCATCACGACATCGCTCCAAACCTCAGAACTCGTGGTATTTTGGCCAAACACACGATTATTGTTCTTTCCCACCCTCCCTACTCACCTGACGTTGCTCCTTGTGACTTTCTATGTTCCCAAATTCAAAAGACCCTTGAAACGAAGATTTGAGACGATTTCAGAGATAATGGCAAATGCGATAAAGGAGCTGACGGACATTACAAAAGAAGCGTGCTACGACTATGTCAACATGTGAAACCACCGTTGGGATAAGTGTGTGCGTTGGAGAGGAGAGTACTTTGAAGGGGATCCTGATTTCTAACTTGAATATATAATACATTTTGTGTTTTCACGCCTGTCAGCGTATTTTTTGATCCTTTACATATTTAGGCTAATCTACGTTGTTTTCCGTATCAATTGCTCCCAATGAATTAATTCATCCATTTTTTCATCCATTTTATTTTCTTGCGTTTAAGAAGGAACTTCTTAAGAAGGGAAAGTAATAGTTAGTAATGCGGCGCGAAAAAACAGCGAAATTTCGGCAGAAAAACTGGTGATACAGAGCTCTGGTAACGGAAAAGTGGATAAACTCAGTTGCTAAATTTGGGTGGTGTAGCCAGAAAGCATGTTTTGTTGTTGCTTGGCACCGAAAAATCGATTGACCTGGCTGATATCGTGGACCCATGAATTTGAAATTGATAATTTACTTTTGGGGAGTATTTTACATGAAGCCCGTGGGACATTTTCAAAATTTTCAAAAATAATGCCGCCATCTATTTTAATTAAATTTTGTTATTGGATAGTCCGAAGGACGTTTAAGATATTGGCGTAGATCTCATTTTCGTTGAAAGCTCTGCTTTTTCAAAAATTGCAAAAATTCAAAATTTGTTTCGGTATCTACCAGTACTGAAATATCAAAGAGAGAGTTTTTCCCCTTAATGATATCTGATCCTTAAAGATAGATTTTGAAAAAAAAGGTCACGTACAATTTTTCGAAAATCTGAGTGTGTTTTGCGTCATGTAACGTGAAATATAGGCAATTTTTAAATGTTCGTACATTTTTTCTCAAAAACGGCTCCATTGTTTTTTATGAAATTTTGTTGTTGGATAGTCTGAAGAACGTTTAAGAAATGGGGTTGTTTCATGTTTGTCGAAAACCCTGATTTTTCGGAAATTTAAAAAATTCAATCGTTTCTTCAACTACAATTATGAACATAGTTTTTTTTTTATTAAAAGTGTTGATCAAAACGGAGTTTCGTCATGTTCAGATTTTCGAAAATGTGAGTAATGGAGCTTTTGTTATTCTTTTACAAATTTTTTTTTAATTATTGAAAACTTATTTAAAATAAAGATGAAATAAAGATTGCTAGCCTTCAGTCGCCCCCTACCAATTTACATAGCTGGATGCTACGTTAGAATTTGTATATTATTTCATGTAACATTTTATTATTTATGATACATTTTTTGTATTTCATTTTAAATTGCGTTCTTCGATAAATTGTAATAAATGTGAAAACGAATATATGAGCGGAAATTGTTACCCATTTGGTGTTTGTTACTCATCGTAACGCCGCACAGATAACAGAAGGCGATAATGATGCCTGCTTTTCGTTCGCATTAATAAACACGAATACTTTTATATATTTGTAGAGTATAAAATATATACCATAGTGTTTACTATTTTATATATATATATATATATATATATATATATATATATATATATATATATATTGGATCTATTTGCATTTGTTTACCAACGCTATCAGTATCGTATGTTTTATTATTTTGCTTTCTCATATATTGCTTATTTTTCACACCAAATGTTAGGATTTTACTATGTGGCAATTTATTGAAAGTGGTATAATATATAAAATTAAACAAAAAGAATACACGTGAGTCTAGAAGTATTTTATTTTATAGTTTAAATTGTTTATTGTGTTGTTGTAAAGTGCGGAATGTTTGAGAACTGGAAGTCCTAATAAGAAAATTGTAAACTTTTTTAGTGGGAAAGTGAGCGAGGTAGACCGGATATTTCCAAATAGGGACATGCCAAGACTGGACTAGCTACGCGGAGTATGGTTACAATGAAATAGATAGAAGTAGGCCCCGCCGCAGGGCATGTTTAAGTGGAATTCCTCTTCTTGTCGAATAATTTACTGTAGAAAACGGCAACGCCGGGCACTTAAGTTAGTTTTATATTCCTGTTCCGGGGTCTCTTGGGACCTACCTAGGTTAATGATGGCACAACAACACACTAAAAAGTCGTACAATCGTAGAATTAAAAAGATCAGAGTTTGATGTTGCTCAATCTCCTCTTATGTATGTCGAGAATTCGAAGTCTTCCACGAATTCTCGGGCTGTCTTTTTCGTATAGTTACGAAGGTTATCCTGTAATAAGTAATGTAATATGTACGACTTAAACTTAATGTAAGTAGTAACATGTTTATTCAATAATATGTTACTAATAACATTAAGAAATAAACAATATACGGTCATCTCACCGTAAGATGGAGAGGTGAGAAATATTACATCAGAGGAGGAAAACCGTCTTCTATACCGAGTATGAACAGTGTGAACCAAGTATGTATATATGTGTATATATATATATATATATATATATATATATATATATATATATATATATATATAATCACTTACCTATCATAGGATCCATTTCAAAACACTTTTGCCATGACGAATTAATATGTGAACCGAGATACATATGTGAACCTGTGATATATACTCACTACTACGCGAAAGTAGCGTCTCCCTGGCACAGGCATGGATCCCGAAAATATTTCAGAGAAGTAGTACAGTTCGTCTCGAGTGTCTCTCCGCAGTGACATCTTGCTAGTGAGAGTGCTAGAAACCGAAGTTGTGATGGTAGAACGATCTGGAGCGTGTAAAAAATAAAACATAAATACTGTACTCACCACAATCATAACAGACGCTGGAAATGTTGTCCCCCATCATTTGTTTCCCCGTGATCTGTTCGCCACCCCGTGATCTATTCGTACATGCAATTTTAATAGGAGTCTCTGTCTCGTCACAGTGCGGAGAGACCTTCCTGTTGCACTATAGACATTTTATTTGGGATGCCCACCCCAAATATTCTTTAGAACTAAGTTATTTCTTTTTTCGTTTAGTTAACCAAATTTTCTCAATAATTACATGAGAAATCTTTGATTACCACTATGTTAATAACACGCATGCAATTAAAATTCCACCGCACCGTTAAACTCCGTAATTACCTATCAGAATTCAGAAAAAGAACAAAATCGTTTAATTAAGTCACTATAACACAAACGTGGCGAAGGTATTTCTAGTCGGCCATAAAATATGAACAAAAATGTACATCACAGATTACGTACCTCCGTGAACTTCATAAAAACAACGAATGAATAAAACTAAATTGATAAAATAAACGTTAAGCTAGCGAACTAACGGATAAACATAAAATATTTAACATGAATAAATTAAATGTTTTACGTGTAAATCATCTCACTGCAGCATTACAAATGAAAAAAAACTATAAGTAGCAATCGTGTTAACACGTACTTAAAACGTACGCTGGCAAAACACTATCAGAAGTGACAATTTCTTTTACATCCCAATATTTATACGTGTTGTATGATCTCTCATACTTGTCTTAACTTTCCGAGGGAAGTAAACTTCATGGGTTTGTCAGCTTCTTCTAATATTTCATCCGGAATGTTCAATTCTTTCCATTTACAAACATTTCTTTCAAACAAACACAATGCAAGGCTCACTAATATATATATATATATATATATATATATATATATATATATATATATATATATATATATATTAAGCAATAATACATCATCAAATGTACGCCTCGAATGGTAAAGATGTACTTGAACTTCTCACAAATTAAATTATTCTTAAATGGAAACCAAAAAAATTGAAAAGAACATGTGGATAAACGAGTATAATTGCACTTGTGATAAATAAGAAAACTCGCTCCTATCGTCGCACGTTGTCTTTAACATAAGTCATGCAATTATACCCCTGTTTATCCACTCGTTTCGTTTATTAGTACAATAGTAGGTTCTGTTTTTAAAAGTTTATTCATAAGATAATTAGTTGTTTAGAGTGATGGGTTCAATACGTAGTAAATGTTTTGAATTTCGTGATTTCGTGTTTGGGCCACACGCATTTGCCTTTGCTTTGCCGGAAATAATGCAAAACTGCAATGTTCTTCACAAGTCAGCGCCCTTCGTAAATACAGCGACACAGATATTTCCCAATGCCGGCAGAAAGAATAGAGAATTTTTATGAGAGTAAACCCATCAGCCTTGACAGGTCGTGCATACGTGACAAATAATCCTCTTATATTGATCTTCCAAAAGCCTGTTTCTCCAGTTTTCAATACCGCCCTCCCAGAGACTAATCCATTATAAGTCATCGTATTTTCCATCAGACCGCATATAACAACGTTTAATGTTGCCGAAATTGCGTTAAGTATTCAAAGAACGCACGCGGCATAAAAGGAAGTAATAAACACACCTACATACCTTGGATGGATTTTACGTGCCTTGCCGGCCTCGACACTCAGGCAAATAGCGTGTGGTGAAATGCCCTTGTAGACCGCTTTCGACGACAGCAGCAATGTGAAGTGCTACTGAGATGTAAAGTGATTTTGAAAAGTGATAGAAGCATTTCTCCCACCGATATCAAAAATTCTTTCGTGAGTTCAGTTATGTATTTTCCATTTTAATTACGAATTTATCAGATGATGTTAATGAAACAGTCAGCCCTAAATAAAAACCCAAAGTTTTAAAGAATAGGTGCGAACATGTCTCGAACAAAAAATTATAATTTTATTAAGTTAGATAGCTACACAAGAATAAACATCAAAATATATTTTGTAGTATTCAGTAAAGAAAGAAAATGTTAAAAAATGTTTTCCTTTCGTAGTTATATGATATACCTGGTATTTTAATTTTCCATGTTTCTACCTATTCTTTTCAATGAAATATTTGATTTCCACAAATTATATGATGTAATTATGTCACGTGTTTGCAACCATTAAAATAAAAAATAACTGTACATAAAATGTAAATACGTTTTGTAAAATAAGACTACAGCAGATGCTCACTTTGCATTAGAAGTCAACATGTTCTGAGATATACAATACAAAGAAAATAATACCAAGAATTTAATTTTCTGTAGACAGTCAGTTTAATTAAATAATAATTGGAATCTAAATAATAAATTTATTGACCAACCACAAAGCTAATTTGTTCTACCGATTAACGGATGTTGTTTAGAGGAATGAAGTAATAAGAAAAATTGTATTGTATTAAACTAACAATGTATAGAAGAATTGTAAGTACTTATTTAATCAAAATAAAATTGTATAATCGTAACACGATTTTTCATGTTTAATTATTACTAACCTTCTGAGAAATGGTTTCAATACTAATTTCAGAAACACGGCATTTCTTGGGCATTTATCACAATCGTGAACTAAATAGCTGACTTGCGTGACATTGCCTGGGTTTTACGTAAATGTGCTTCATACTAACCAAATGACTGCACTTTCATTGTGTGTGAAATAAAATAGGTGAAATAACACTATGTATAATCAAATTTTAAATTTTTATTGACACTCGTATTACATTTTGATCTCATAAAATCAAACTGAAGAGCCCTTCATTACTCTGGTATTCATTTTTCATTCATTTCTCTAGTAATGCTCCTCGAGGGTAATTAACGTTTCTGTGTACAACTAAGCACAAATTTATGGAATTTAGTTACCATCCGGCTGTAATAAACGGAACGGAATAATGGTGCAAATGATTTTCATAACGGTGGCTTTAGGGATAGGAGGGGCTTCGACTGGGATCTTTATTTTATCTGCGTCAGTAACAATTTGTATTGTGTATAATCATGAATAGATGACGATTATGAACTGCTTGCCGTTGAAGTAAATCCGGCTGTCCCATGTTCGTAGATTTACTTGCATGTAAAAGATCCTCAAGCCTAAATGACGCCTCTGAGCTAAATTCAAAATCGCCTGTTTCTCGCCCAAGAAATACCTCCTTTCTCTCCTAGTTGGTGAAAGGGGCGTAGCGAAATTTGCGTGGTCAGACGATAGAGCGGGCCTGATGGCCCGAGTCTCGCCACGTAAAACAAGGCAAATTCAATTCAAAAAAAAAAGTGACAGAGGAAGAGGATCGAATTGTTGTTGTGAAATTATGGGCATGTACGGAGCTCCAAAGTTAGATATTCGCTTGATAGGAAGGCTAGCAAACTGAACCGGTTTCTTAAAGAATTCTACGAAGCGAAGCATAATTGGCGTCAGGTTAAGTGGCTGGCGACACTGAAGGGATTAGTGCTGCACAAGTGCTCTTCTATAAACGTGTTTGGGACAGCGGATATAGCTAGGTGGTCGAGGCATTTAGGAAAGAAGAGATGGTTCCAACAAGAGAGCACGCAGTTATGTACGTTTTTCCTTGTTCGCACAGAAGAACGCTTATTACCCGTGAAGATGTTTGGGTATAAGCGACCACAGTGGTGTTTTGTTGTTAATGGAATGGAGCGTTAGATTCAATGCTAATTTGTGATAATTTGCTTTTGATGGGAGACATTAATATACCAGGACACTTATCTTGTGCAAAAGGTAATTTCCCTGTAAATAGGAGAGTTTAATCGCTAATGAACTTAAGAATTTTATAATCTTCAGCAATTTAACAATGTTACAAATGTATATCAGAAACACTTTGATCTTGTTTTTGGAAATTTCACTTGCTCCGTAAATGAGAAAATTAATCCTATTTTTACTTCACTTTTTACCTTCCGCTCTCGATTGAATTTACGGTATTTAAACGTACTGATTTGAATCACTGTGGTGCTTTTTAAAAAACCTAGTCGACTTAATAATAGAAAAGTAAATCAAATTATACTGAGATTAATAAGAAGTTGAAGCTACGGATTGGCACTATGGCTGATTGGATACTATATGAGAAAGAAATAATTTATCAGGATAATATCTGCGTTTTGGCAAAAGAGCTATTATAAGCGAAGAAAATTACACAAGAAAACTTCTAAATTCGCTTTTACTTAATAAGGACAAGTTCGGCTGAATTGTACCAGTCATTGCAACACGCCTTTGAAAACAGAGGTAATGCAACTGCATTCAAAACAGGAGACAGGACATTCATTTGAAACGCTATGGAGAAAGCAAACGAACTTAATTTTGTACTAAGCGTCCGTATTTACGCCTCCGAAAGAATGGCTCTGCAATTAACATTTGCACGCATAATCAAGATACGGGTAACCTGTTTACAACAAATATTGTTACTATGGCCACATCGCTGTACTGTAGTGGCTTAAAAGAAATCTGTGGGACCTGATGGAATGTCTGGGGAAATCCGATCACGGTGGATAAAGCATGATTCCTTAACTTGAGAGAATTCTCGAAGTTATTGTTAACAATGGTAATGTCCCTGTCTGGAAAAAATGTGGTGGTTCTTATTAACGAAGGAGAAGATTGGTCACTAATGTCTAACTATAGACCAATTAGCTTAACGTTGACGGTATGTAAACTGTTAGAACATCAAATTTCCTGCTACTAGCGACGTAAATTGAACAAGAATAACTTCGTTGATGAATAGTAAAACACAGACAAATTCGTTGTTAATCAGTTGCAAAAATATATCGACAAATTGATGAAATGGTCTCAGAAAAAAAGAAACAAAATAAATCCAGATAAAAGCAACACGACTGATATTTGGAATACAGGAAATACTCCACTATTCAATGGATAGAAATAAAATCCTTGAGGCACTTAGTTGTCAAAATCTGAACTTAATAATTTGAAACAACCTCAGCTCGGATAATCACGTTAGATATACTACACAGAAGGCTTAGAAAGCTCTTCATTTTGTTATGCGCATATTTCGAAAAGCAGAATGTATCACGAAAGTGCAGTTTTACACTTCTTTGGTTCGTCCCATAATGGAATACAGAGTTGCTTGCTGGGGTCGTCGTAGGTAAGGTCGGTTAACAGGATGAATCCAAGTGCAGAAAAAGAGGTTGAATTCGCGAACAGAAACAACAGAGCAAATGTTATTTGGAAATCATTAGTTACAATCATAGAGGCAGCACGGCTGTGAGCCATCTTCCAAGCGTACACGAAGCAATCATCGTGGAAAACTATCAGCGAAAGACTTGGAATGTCATGTTATTTAAGTATGGGTGACCGTGCAGAAAGCAAAGAACAGATATAGGAAACATGAGCTTGGCGAAGATGACCTTCGTTGACTGAAAAAATTTACCTGCAGAGATGCTGGCGACCCTTCCCAAAAGCGCGCGAGTTATGCGTTCCAGAGTGCAAGTGCAGAGTACAGTAAAATGCAGTGACTTTTTCAGGAAAAGGAAAGGCCAATATACGTGCGATACATACACTTGCCGATAATGTATTAAATTACTGGTTACCAAAAAGTCATAAAGTGAAATGAAGCGAAGCGAAGTGAAGAGATGGGCACTTTTCATCTATTTTTCTAATTTATTTGTGATTTTATAATATTTTTGTTTATTTGTATTATTATCATTATTATCATTATCATTATTATTATTGTCATTATTATTGTCATTATTATTGTCATTATTATTGTCATTGTTATTGTCATTATTATTATTATTATTATTATTATTATTATTATTATTATTATTATTATTATTATTTATTAAATTTCTGGTGTCTATCCGAGTTTATATTGTCTTTATATTTCTGTATATTTTATGAAGAATTTTTAATTGGTACTGAATTAAAATTTATATTTATTTGCTGATTTGTAAGTTAAGGATGTAATTGAGATATTGAATGACTTTTCATTATTAGAGAAAATTAGTAAATAACATATTTGCGTTTATGTGTTATGGGCTTCAGGGAGAGTGGACAAGGGCCTTTAACTCGCCCCTCCCTTGGGGATATCTGCTATTGTAACCGGGGATAGATAATACGGACCAGGTATTTTTTCATGGAAACGGAAGAAAAGCGATTTGCAAGATGGTCTGGTAGTCTTCAAGCCGCCGCCTGCGAACATTCATTTTCACAACAACGGAGCTTGATATTGAAGTTTTGACGGTCAGATAACTTTTAACTAAAAGTCAAAATTGTATTTTTGGCTAATCTGTTGAGTTCTCGTATCCTTAAGTTTGTTGAAGAAACTAGTTTCCAGCAAACAGTTTTCATGCGTTGTTCGTAGCATCACGTTTTAGTAGCACATAAATATCTGACCAGGTCTTCTTCATAACGAAAATCCTTATGTCCGCAGAGAGAAACAGGCTTACCTAAGCTCACTTAGAGAACTGCTTTCGAATTTATTCTTACAACATTAAAGCATTTTTGATCATTTAAGTCAAAATGACAATTAACCAGTGTAAAGTCTCACATTAAATTCAAGACTGTTACTGTGCTTTTTGTTATTCAATAACTTTACAAAGTGGAAGACAAAATATAAAACATACATGTGTTGATCCTGTGTGAATGTCAAGTAATTCCTTTGTAACATAATTATAATGCATTTATGTTACGTAAGTACCATGTTATTTTGTTATTAATAGTTCAATGCGGTCCGGATGTTTCACCAAAAAGAAAACGGTCCTTTCATTACTACAGTATGAAGACCACTGTCCTAAGACGTAACACCACCGTCGACCCATTTTGCCGTCCCTTATTTCTTGCCGCCACGCCGCCTCCATTTAGGTACAGCCACGCCATCAGCCGTCGTGAAGCTGTGAATAAAACATGAGCAGTCGCACAGACAAGTAAATACCACGCGGGAGATCTCTCTCGTCGTCACGGCTGTTTACTTCCAACTCTTCTCTTCTGCCTCACTCCCATCGACATTCCTCTTGGATCTCACTCCCTTCAGCAGGTTCATAATTTGTAACACAGAACCTCGGTTGTAGTATCGCCATTCAGGTTATTTTATTGCAGAAATATTGTGAGTCGATTTATGTCGAGAATGAATGAAGCCTAACATGCTTCGGAACTGGTTATTTTACGGCCCCTGACATTTGTAAATATTGATTTTACATTTATCAATGACACCGAAATGGACTGAAAGATATAGTAGTTCTGACCTTGTAGTTTCTTAGCTCTACTACCAAAAAGAAAGTATTGGCGATTTTCATCTCACATTAAATGAAATTGTTTGCTACATGATTATTGGAAATGAGTTGATGTTTTTTAAACATTCCAAATTAATAAAAAAGAACTTGTAGTTGCACCAAACGAAATTAAATTTACTATAAATCATAATTACGGGTGTAGCAATTCCAGTGAATTCAGTATTTCAAAAGGCTGCGACAGTAACGTTCTGCGCTAAGGATCTTCTCACTTTGTGATTGAGCTATCAGGGAAATCCTTAATATCTAATTAATCATCATTCATTGTTAAGTATATATCGCTAAAACTGAGGGTCCACTCAGAAGTACTTCTCCCAGTCTTGCGCTATGTGAATGCGGCCATGACAAGTTGCTAGTGTTGCAGACAGACAGCGTTGATTGATTAATTGATTGAATGTCTATTTTGTGTTTTCGGGAGCGTCAACTGCAGTAGATATTACTCCCGTAGGTGTAGTGCATGATAACTCCCAGGACGTGGCGGTGTTCTCCGCCAGCGGCACACCACCCCACCCCACCTGGAACGAGCTCCGACCAGTCTCCGACATGCGTAGTACATGTGTGTGTGTGTTTGTGTGTGAATGTAAGGGAAGAGGAGAGGAAAAGGAAGAGGAAGGAAAGATCTCGCGCGGTTCATGGCCCTTTTGTTAAGGTACTGCCCTACGTAAAAAACACCGCTGTCAGCAACATTAGGCGAATGCCGGAGCAGTACCCAACAAACGGCCCGCGGCCCGCGCGTGATCTTCCCTTCGCTCTTCCAGTCATAGCCTCACTTCTTCCACACACTGACACTAACACGCACACACGCCGGGAGACCGGTCGGGAGATTAGAGCTTGTCCCGACTGGGGGCGTACCCCGCTGATGGGAGACACCTGGTCGGGGAGAACCTCGCAAGGCGATGATAGGTCAGCGCTGGATCTCACCATCCTGTGGGAGAAGATCACAGAGGGAAAATGCACTATACTTACGGGACTAATGACCATAGCAGTTGACGCGTCCGGTATCACCAATCAATCATTCAATCAATCGTGCTTTAAATGTATCTGTGTGTGTGTGTCTGTCTGTCTGTCTGTCTTGCTGTCTGTCTGTCTGTCTGTCTGTCTGTCTGAGGGTAGAGGAGAGGAAAAGAATGAAGAAGGAAGGATCGTCCATGGCCCGTCTGTTGCGTTTCTGCCCCGCCTGCTGACGACCGGGAGCCTCCACGGAGCCGGTCCGCTGAGAGCGCGCGTGTGTGTGTGTGTTGCAGGCTGGCGAGGGCGTGGGGTCGCTGGGGGCGGGGGCGCCGCCGTCGCCGCAGGGCCTGACGCTGACGTGGCGCGATGTGAACGTGTACGCACGCTCCCACACCGGCTTCTTCCGCCGCCGCACCTCGCAGCGACGCCTCGTCTCGGACGGTGAGTCTCCAGGCGGCTCCGCGCACGCGGCGAACCCCGAGCAACCGCCCGCCGAATCTCAAGCGCTTTGTGTGGACGGGTTGCTTGCGATTCGTCGAGCGCCGAACAATCGGTATTCGCCCTACCCACCCTACAACCGCTCGTCGAATCTCAAGTATGTAGTGTGGACGGGTTGCTCGCTATTTGCCGAGCGCCGAACAATCGGTATTCGTCCTACCCACCCCACAACCGCTCACCGAATCTCAATTACGTAGTGTGGACGGGCTCCTTGCAATTCGCCGAGCGCCGAACGTTCGGTATTCGCCCTACCCACCGCGTGTCGGTCTTTCGGACACATCAAAGGGAGCAATCATTCGTCGAACACATCAGATGATCCAGATTGGGCGAGCGGTAGTTCGCTGCTCAGCGAATGCCGAATGTGTGGAGCCGCCTTCAAGCACAGCGCCGGCTTTTCAACAGCGATGCCACATCGCCAACAAGACATCCTTGTTAATAAAACATCGCTCCAAAACAGTCCATGATTTTAAACCTTTACGTTTTTAAAACTGTAACCTTTACATGGATGTTTAGAAACATCGATGTTCAAATTAATATATGGATAAACGTCGCCCCCAAACTATCCATGATTTTAAACATTGAGTTTTTTAAAACCTACAGCTACAGCATTGATGTTTTCAAACACAGATGTTCAAAATTAAAATGTGGATGTGAATAAAACATCACCCCAAAATTATCGATGATTTTTAAATTTCGACGTTTTTAAAACTATAGCTATAGCATCATTGTTTCTAAACATTGATGTTCAAAATTATAATATGTATGCCAATAAAACATCACCCCAAAACCATCGACGATTTTAAACGAGCTTTCTTTAAACAGTAGTATCCATAACTTTTAGTAGCCATTTATGTTCATGCCAGGGGGAGGGGTGTAATTTAACTTTATTTATCTACGAAAAATTTAATTAGTTTGCACCCTTGCTCACTTTAGGCCGAAAATATCCAATTTATGAATATCTCAAAATTATTTCAAGTGTTTTATTGTGATGGTACTTTTTCACTCAACAATAAAAAATATCAATCATGAAAAAACATCGAACGCAAAACATCGGTGAGAAAAAAATCGACATAAAAATTTGGTGTAAAATGCATCGATGTTTCGAAAATACTTTTCGATATTGGTGTCACATCTTTACTTTTTAGTGCGCGCGGGAGGTGTTTGAATCTGACTGTTCTACGTCGGCTCAATCACCGCACGAGCACCTGCTCCGGGGGAGCGAGGAATTAGTTTTAACGACTGAAGCAAATGGATAAATAGAAAACGCTTCGAATGTCCTGTATGGGCAGTAATTCAAAAACTAGCACTGATATTTGGTAAAGTTAACTGGGCATAAAATCGCCTTTTATTTATTTGACTATTTATTTCACAGTTTTACATTGCTAAAAAAAACAACTTTCTGTTACACAAACATTCTAATACTTTATATAATTTTTATTTTATTTTTCCGCTTGTACCGATCTTCATAATCCTTGTATGTTCAATTCTTCTCTTTCAAAAGTCCCTCAATTTCTCTCAACCTGCCATGTTTAATCCTCGTCTTTTCTTCCTACTCACAGGATAACACTCTAAAATTAGGTTTGGAATTCAATTTTCTTTCATTGCTTTAACATGTCCAAATCATTGTAATTGTTTATATAGGATAGTTTCTAAAATTGTGTGAACTTTATTTAATGTTTCTCTTTTTTTTAAATCGCCTTATTGATAGGTCAATTTGACTGACTATGCTCGCACATTTACAAGTCAACAGCGACGTTTCGGTCTTCAGCTTCTGCTCTTAAAACATCTTTGACTCCAGCCATCTTAACACGTGTTACAACATCATTCGGATAAGGCTTATTATGGCTCACTTACTTAATGTAACTATAAACTGAACATTTCCATTTAATTAAATATGCGCATTCCCTATGCGTTTTATTTATCCGTTTTCTTCAGCCGTTTGTAAAAAAAAATTATCGAAGGCTGCGCCGCGATGGTCTTGAATTCAGGTCAGGTCAGATCTTTGGTCAGATGGTCTCGACTTCAGTGATACGATGTGATGTAGTATGATCTGGTGTGATGTGGTGTGGTGTGATGTGCAGTGGTGTGGTGTGGTGTGGTGTGACGTACTATGGTGTGATGTACTGTGGTGTGATGTACTGTACTGTACTGTGGTGTGATGTACTGTGGTGTGGTGTGATGTACTGTGGTGTGGTGTGATGTACTGTGGTGTGGTGTGATTTGGCATGTCTTGTGATGCAGTGTGATGTGGCATTATGTCTTGTGATGTAGTGTGATGTGGCATTATGCCTTATGATGTAGTGTGATGTGTTTCGCAGCGACGGGGGCGGTGGCGCCGGGCGGGCTGACTGCGCTGATGGGCGGCAGCGGCGCGGGCAAGAGCTCCCTCATGGCCGCGCTGGCGCACCGCCTGCCAGGTACGCCATCTCTTCTGCCAACCTCATGCAACGTCCGCTCCGTTATTGAATTACAGATTCTCAGTCGGCTTGATTTTATCGCTTACAGTCGTTGTCACATAAAGAATTCTGTGCAGTCTGCCCCGATCTGATCAAATCATCCATCACGTTCCTTGTCACTCTATACCGACTGAACCTGTTCTGTTCCTTGCCTTCCCTCGTCCTCTTCTGTGCCACCTGTCCTTTTGTTCCGTGCCCTTCTGTATTGTCCCGTCCCGTGTCATTCCCGTCTCGCATGCTGTGCCTCTACGCTCCCATTCTAGAGTATTTTATGTTAATGATTTCACTTTAATATAATATTTATTTATTTAATTAATATTTGTTTAATTAATAGCTAAGGTTCCCACGCCCTAAAGTATAGTTAGATTGCAGAATCGCGTGCAATAGCCCTCTCGTAGCATGCCCTCCAATTTAGTCAATTCACAAATTCTCGTTTCTCTTAGATCGTATCCGAAAGAAAGTAGAGTTTTCTTCATCAATACTGAAAAATACTATCAGCGTTTCCACTCACTGTAAGCACAATCTTCTGGATATGATTAAAAAACAGAACGCCTAAACTGCTGTGCAGTAACGAAGCGTTTCTCATCAAGCAAACATGAGAAACAGTTGTTCATCTAATTGAGGTTTATCTAATACGACCGTTGTTTTTATCGAATGAAGTGACAAACCCTGAATTTGTAGCCATCATACGCGTTGAAGTAGATATATTAAAAAATGAAAATACCTCATAAACATCAGTTTATCGAGTGGTAAACGCCAAAGGTTAGAGCGCAGATGCGCTGCGTGTGATGTTGCAGCTGGGCTGACGGCGGACGGGGACATCCGCGTGAACGGGCGGCCCGTGGGGGACTTCATGCATCGCCTCAGCGGCTACATGCACCAGGAGGACCTGTTCGTGGCCGAGCTCACCGTTCGCGAGCACCTCACCTTCATGGTAAGGCAGCTGCCAGGCACCGACAGTGATTGGCCAGATTGCGCAGAATTCCCCCAGCCCGAACCCAGGAGGGCTCTGTGAAATTGCGGTTCGCGGGGAGTTGTAACACTAGAGTAAAATTTGTTATAAACGAAACAATGATGAATTGAGATAATAGTCATATATTCTGAAACTGTAATTTATTGGGCCAACTGACAATACGAATAGCGAACGTTTTTACATACCGAATACCAAACCGACAATACCGAAAGCGAGAAAAAACAAATCACTAAAGAGCTGGCACATGTAAGCTTCCGCGGCTCGATTCCATAAATTCTGGGCTATCCGGGAGACGCCGCGTCGTCGGCTGAGAGGCCGACGTTTCGCCTGACATGTCGCAGACTTCCTCAGGGCAGTGACGAAGCGAACGGCAATGACTTCGTCAGGCGAAACGTCGGCCTCTCAGCCAGCGACGCGGCGTCTCCCGGATAGCCAAGAATTCACTAAAGAGCTTCTTTCCATTGATAGAGTGAGTACGCATTCTCACATGTTGTCTTGGATCGGGTGATGACGTGAGCCGAAAAAGAGGGGTTGATGAGGGCCTGATGATGGCGATGGAGAGCCATAGTCAACATTAGGGCCTGGTGATAAAGATGAGAACAGGGGAAAGTCATTTTCATGATGCCATCATTTTGATGATGCTAGTCAGGTGGACTGGCGCACGCGTCCGGCATGAGGGGCGGGCGATAGCCATGGCAATGAGAAGCACACGACGACGTGAGAGGCGGGCCATAAGAGCCAACGGCAGGGGTATGACATTGGCGTGGGTATGAGTCAGGTGGGCCCGCGCACGCGTCAGGGGTGAGAGGCGAGTGATGAGAACCGAAGGGTAGGTGGGCGCGTGCCTAGGGGCGGCTGCGGCTGGCATGAGGGGCGGGCGATAGCCATGGCAATGAGAAGCACACGACGACGTGAGAGGCGGGCCATAAGAGCCAACTGCAGGGGTATGACATTGGCGTGGGTATGAGTCAGGTGGACCGGCGCACGCGTCAGGGGTGAGAGGCGGGTGATGACAACCGAAGGCAGGGTGATGACGTGGGCAGGGTGATGCGTGGGCGCTTGCCTATGCGCGGCTGCGGCCGGACCGGCGCACGCGTGAGCAGCGAGAGCCGGGTGATTAGGGCCGAAGGCAGTGTGATGACGTGGGCGCGTGCCTAGCGCGGCTGGACCGGCACACGCGTCAGGGGTGAGAAGCGGGTGATGATGACGTGGGCAGGGTGATGGCGTGGGCAGGGCGATGACGTGGCAAAGTGATGACGACGTGGGCAGGGTGATGACGACGTG